>JAOXJQ010126353.1:4591-15968 GCA_025762765.1 Quercus bicolor | reverse complement strand
GGGGGGGGAAGGGGAAGTGAGCATCCATCCAGGTTCACTTTTCTCATTTGTCCAAATTGGGCAAATATAAGGAGATTTTTTTTTTTTTTTTTTGAGAAACACACACACATACAGGGGAAGGGGGATGAGATAAGAGAATACACTTACACGCTAACACCAAAACTGCATGTGGCAGTTAGTGTCGCGGAGCAAGTGATAAATCCTTTCTCAATATCACAGCTTACCGATGTAGAATAACTCGACAACACTAAGTATCTTTTTTTATTTGAGAAAGCCAAGTAAAAATGTGCAACTTTTGAAGGCCTATTGCTAATAAAATTTAAAATTTCAATTTTATCCATTATCAAAAAAACATTTATATTTTATTTGGAGTATTTAAGTAAAAACATATATCTTAATTTAAAAAAAAAGTAAAAACATATATCTAATTTAAAATATATTATTTTTTATTCTTTTCTCTTCCCTCAATCCTTCCAAACATGTAAAAGGGATGCATTTTCTTTTTCATCTCTTTTCCTGTCACTCCTTTCACTCTCTCCTCTACTTTTTTCTTCCCCTCACACATGGCACAACTGGGCTCATAATAATAATTTGATGTCTGCTTACAAAAATTTGTGGTTGCAAAGTTTGACTTTCTAGGAGTATAAAATTACTTTCTTGTCCCTCAGGTACTTTATTCTCTTTACTTCGTAAGGGCTTAAAAGTAAAAAAATAAAAATAAAAATTTCTTTCCCCTTCTCCTCTTCCTTTTCCAAACCAAACAAAATATATAGGAGAAAATTTTCTTCTTTCTTTTCACCTTTTATCTCTTTTTCCAAATTACATATGAGAGAAACATTTTCTTTTCTTTTTCCTACTCATTTTTTTTTTTTTTTTACTTTCTCTTCCCTCAAATTTTACCAAACAATTAGTTTAGAATTCTAGTGCTAGGAAACCACCAAGAATCAGGGAATTTCACCAATAAGATTGAATTATTTTTTTAATTAAAAAAAGATTAATTACACCTTGACCCCCAAATTATTGAGCTCATCTCCATACACCCCTTCTAAACTACAAAATTAATCAAAGTCCCACTAATAAAGACCATTTAAAAAAAAAAGAAAAAAAAAAAAAGAGTATACCCATTACCCACCAAACAATGATTAGCGTATATTCTTATTTATTTATTTATTTAAAAAAAGGATTAGTGTCAAATCCACTTCCATGGAGCGTGCGTTGACCGCTCTCCAAAACTCCAAAAAAGATGAGACACACAACAGACATAGACAGACAGTTTGTGGAAAGTTAGAATAAAAATTAGAAAGTAGAGAAATTAGATTTAGATACCTTCTATTGAAGGTGACATAATCATACATGTGCAAAATTTAGTACCAAAGTCCAAAACTTTCAAGATCTTTAGTTATACAGTAGTGATTTTAAGAAAAAATTGTGTTGTGGGTTTGTCTTATTTTCTGTTGGGTGATCACTCAGTCAGTTCCAAATTGGCATCTTAAAGCAGTTGGGGCTCAAAGTTCTTGGCTTTTTTGCTTTGTGGGTAAGCTTTAAAATGTCATTCTTTATGATCTGCAAAGTGTTGTATAGTTAATTTTTACCAGTTCTGGTTGTGGGTATTGATAGTTGGAGGGTTCTTGTTTCAAGCGGTTTAAAGAAATTTTATATGATATCATTGATATGTCATTCTGCAAAATCTTGAAATTTCGTTTGATTTGGATTTGAATCACTGTTGTTGTATGTATAACTGGTTGTTTGCCTAAAATGTCTGTACATTTGATGACTAAGAGAGCTTTGTAGTCTTTAGATTTGTTGCAATTTTAAAAGACCAAGTATACTGTAAGAGTTCTTTCTGCTTTCTTTTAAGGGTAAGATTGCTTTACTTTGGTGCAATACAAGGCTCCAATTATTTAGCAAAAGCGTAATTTTACTTAAAATTTTTTAGTTTCCATGGTTGATCAGCTTACAAATACAATTCAAACTTTTCAAGATCTATGGCGATTTATTTATTTATTTAAATTTGAATAATTTGTAAATTTGGCTTGGTTTGAATCAATGAATCTGCTGAGATCACTGTTATCTAATTGTTATGGTTGAAGTTGGTGGAGTTTTTTTCCTTTCCCATCGGCCAACATTTTGATTAGGTTTGCAAGCAATTATCAATTTCTTTTAAGATATGATTTATCTATAGATAGAATTTACTTCACTACTTCTGAATCCCTAGGCTTTAAACCCATTTCCTTAATTGGGTTTGTTATGAAAAAAAGTTGTGGGGAATTCTGTTTTGGGTGAAAATTCAGTAGGGACTTACCTCTTCAGACCAGTCAGATTCATGCTTTTCTCACTTGTAGTTATCACAATTCAGGACATACTTTAGTGTGTCTCTTCTTCTGGGGTTCAATTCTCCATTGATTTCCATCACTTGAAATATATGAGTCTTTGTTGCTAAGCTTTGTTGAATATGGCTTTTTTTCTTCTATTCTATAAACTTTATTATGGACCTGCATTTGCTTGCAGAATTTATCAGCAGTATTATTTAGGCATGTTTAGTATGCGTGTCTGTGTTTCTGTGTGTGTGTGCGCGCGCGCATGCGTGATTGCATACTATGCTCTTTTCATTGAATTGAGATTTGCACATGCATCTATGTACTTGTTATCATGACTGTAAATTATATCAGGAAACTGACTTCAATTCAAAGAAATTCAGCTTTATTTCATAACATTGACATCAAGATACATTGTGTGGTGCTATTGCATTACAGGATGTTAATCTGCTCTAGTTGCTACATATCTCTCAACAAGATTTGAAGGTTTACAAGTTCCGTGCAATAAGATATCTGCATAAACCTTTGTTTGAGAATATTATTAACATGGTTCAGACTCTGGAAGCTATCAAAGGTGGGGGAGGATCCATCAGAGTTGGGACCACTGGGACAATTAGTTCCCTGATGACAAGGGAATTGGATTCGAACAAATCTGCACCTCAGATGCCTCTGTCTTCCAGAACTAAGCCACGAGCAGTACCTGTTTCAATACCCTGTGGTGCTACAACTCCTAAAAGGGTACAAGCTAGAAAATCATGTGATGGGGCAAGCAGCAGTGGAAGCAGTAGCTACATTGATGATAGAAGCCATGAGATTATTAGGAAAACAAAAAGTTACACTAGAAATACTCATCGAATACCAATGCTCGGTTCTGATAGTATTGCGCTGGATCGAACTCTTAGTAGAAAGAAAACTGAAAAGAAAGGATCTAACATAGTTGAAATTGTGGACATAAAATGTGGGAACCAGGATAGAGCATGGGCTAGCCCTATAAGTATAACAAATTGTCTCAAGAAGTTGGGTTTCTTGAAGCTATCTGCGAGCATTATCTAAGCCTACAACTTCTTCAGATCAGATTTAAGGTTCCTGTAACTGAAACCAGAAATCCCAATTGGTCTATTGTTGTCTGAAACTTCCACCATAGAACATATGCCTGGTAGGAGTCTGCTGCCTTTATTTTTCTTCTTTTGGGTTGCTGTCACGGATCCAAAAGTGGGTCTGGAATGACTGCTAGAGGAAGCCTTGTCTGTAATAGGGAACTGAGGCTTCTGCGAGCTACCTTGGCAGCTTAATTCGAGCTGGCTGAAGTACTCAATTTCTTTCGTTATAAGGGATCCAACTGTGCCTCTGGTACCTATTTCTACTGGAGTGTGTGCCATTTCTTCAGGGACTTTTGTGGCAATGGTGCTTGATTTATGCATGTTTTGTTTGGTTGGAGTGATGGAGACTTGTGGATGAAGAGAGGAGGCTTTGGGGGGTCTTGTCTTGGTGAGGAAATTGCTTTGAGTCTGGGTCATTTGTTTCTGCTTTGTACCTGGTGTTTCACATGAACTCTTCACCTCATGTTCTTTATCTAAAGTGAAGAGCATTAGATTCTTGCCTGGTAGGAGGATTGGATGGTGATATGGTCATTGTATTCATGTGCTGGCAGTTAAAACATTTAATTTGCTTACCACTGTACCTTTTTCAAACTACTTGACTTCATTTAAATGTTTGCTGTATACCTGGGTCATAACTTGGATTTTGATCAGCATTTGATAGGGATTAGTAGATAGTGATACATGTTGAATTGTTATATAGCAGGTCTATTATGGTTCTTGAAATGACATCCAATCTCATTACCCAATTAATATCATATGATGATGTAAGACTCAAAAGGAAGGATAGATCTTTTCATGGCCAGTTTAAGTAAGTTGTTACTTTCTTTTCATGTCTTCAATAACAAGGGAAAAGAATAGGATGCTTTTCTGCTTTGTGAAGCAACTTGAGTGTCTCTTGCTTTTCATTTTATTGCTGTTTTAAAAATTGTCATAGGAAAGATGTGATTGAACTTCATTCCCCCATACCATGTGAAGTGTGAACATTTTTTTTTTGGAAGCATTCAATTTCTTTGTTCTCATTAGACTTTCTTGGTAATAAGAGTAAATGAAAATAAAGAAAATACCTCAGAATTTGGTAAGTCATCTGCACCTTTATATTTAAGGTGGCCGGTGATAAATTTTATACTGTCATAACTATATTATGAAAACAGATGAATAAGGTGATGATGGAAGGAACTAATAAGTTATGCTAACAAAGAAAGAGTACTTGTATCTTATGAGGAGGTAAAAGCAAGCTATTCATTGTTGGTGGCTTTGCTGGTCAAACCCTAAAGCTGAAAATGTAAAGACCATTTGGTGAATCATAAATGCAGTCTCCTCTATCAGTGATGCAAATTTAAACATTTATTGTTTTTCTTATCTATTAAGAGTATATGTTTTGAGAAAAAAAATGCAGTGGTTTAGGTCCGGCGTTGGATGTCCCCACTTCTTAAAGATCACATTTATCAATTTGTTCTTATTATCATCCAGATTGTTTTGCAACATGTATTATGCATTAGGGTCCTGCCAAAAAAGGGCCAGTGGTCCACTACGAGAGGTCGAGAGCATTACGCGGGCGAGACTATGCTGTTGTATTTTAAGGAGCGTGGTGCACCCTTTGGATGAAGAATGGTTAATTACAAAAAAATTATAAAATATGAAATTTACAATTGCATTATTTAAATTGTCATTGATCATAAATTTTATTGTTTCGATGTAACAAACGTAGAAACTATAATATGATGGAGAAAAAGTTTACTTCTAAACTAGTTTCAAGAAATTCGTCTCCGACACATTGCATGACGGTTAAAATGACCATATACGTATACTTTTAGTTACATGATATTTTTAATGAATTATGTAATTTAAATAAGGGAATAGTTTTATAAATCGTTATTTAGTAGATTAAAGAAGATTCCTTTAAACTGGTTTGGAGGAAAACTTTATCTCATAATAAATATTATCAATATCAACCAAAATATATAAAATTATACATATAAAAAAGAAAATATAAAATTCCTGTATGTGTAACATTGTTGAGTCAACTAATCACATGTCAAGAATAACTTATTAATATATGCAACATCCATAACATTATCCTAATGACACCGACTCATAAAAGTTGAAATACATTAATTTACATAAAGTAAAAAGAATTAAACTAACTTAACGACATGAAATGAAGTCTATTCTGTCCCTTGTAAAATAAGCATCAACACCATGTATCTCTTCCTCTTAACCAAAATTTTCTCAAAATAAGAAATCGTTTTTCATTCTCTATAAACCAAGCACAAGCTTTAAATTATTCTTGTCCACTGAGATATGATATCGTATTTATCTTGTCATATATTTCTCCTGCATCAAGCTAGGGAAAATAAGATATTGGAACCTCCTGAACTCAATTGGTCTGAGTATTTTAAACAAAATATTAATAAATAAATGAAAAATTGTCCATTAATTAAATTATTTAAATTCGAGTATGATAAATAAGTACCTGTAAAAAAAAAAAAAAAAAAAAAAAATTCTTTATTACTCTTAAATCTTAATGCCAGATTATTTATAGATTCAAGCCACATCTGTAATGTTTTTTTTTTTTTACTAATCAATTCTCACTTCTAAAAGACACTTTCTCAATTTGGTTGCCAGATAAGTAAAAGAACTCCAAAACATTTCTTATATGTAGTTACTAATCAATTAAACAACTTTTCAGCAGTAGCTTTTATTGAGAAAATTCTACTGACCAAGGGACTGTCTAGCATTGCATTATAGGGGGAGATCAAGAGTTTTAAGATAATTAAAACAAGTTATTAGCAAAGTAGAGGAATTTGACAAGTTTTTAATATAGAACTCTTAGGCACCCTTAAAGCTCTTTAAATTGAGTTTTGAAAAGCTCAACTTTTAAAAATTTTGACCTAAGGAACCTTAAGTATTCTTGAATCAGACCCAATTCCCATTCTCTATTTTCACTCTTTCTATATAACTGCTTCATCTTATGATTGCTGCTGATAGGTGAAAATTATTTGAATTCCTGTCACCTTCTTCTACTTTTCTTGAATTCTACTTTTAGAAAAGCTCCAAATATAGATTTTTCTAGAATTTGCAAGTTTTATATTGTTGGGGCCTTCAAAACACTTCTTGTAGATCAACATTAGTATAAAAGCTCTGGATGGATCCACCAATAGGGTGTTGCCAAGCAACACATACTATCTCTAAACTTCTTTCGTGATTCCATCTCATACCCAAGCCCCTCAAACTCGAATGACTTCTTTCCACTCCCACCTCCATATTCAAAATAAGCAGAAATGGAGCATGATCTGATTTGGATCCCACAAGATGGCCCATCTCTGTTCTTGGATACTTCATACGCCACTCATAACTACATATGACTCTATCAAGCCTTTTAGCCATCCCTTCATTCTCTTGCAACAAGCCACTAAGTGAATTGCCACCCCACATAACCCAAGTCTATGGCCCCTAACTCTCCCAACAATCTTTTATGCCACTTCTTGTTGATGAACCACACCTCCTCTTTCTTTTTCCTTTTTTCTCTTTATTTATTTTATCCTTACAAAAAAAATAAAAATAAAAAAATAAAATAAAATAAACCTCATATAGCATGCCATTTGAAGTCTCCCAAATATACCCAAGGCCACCTAGAAATTAGTAACTTATGATAACAAAGGTTTCTTTATTAATGATTATCTTTGTGCACTCGTTATGAAATAGTCTCATCTGTATTGAGAAATAATAAAAACTAATAAAAATATGAATTTTAAA
This sequence comes from Quercus bicolor, assembly GCA_025762765.1. Taxonomy (NCBI): domain Eukaryota; kingdom Viridiplantae; phylum Streptophyta; class Magnoliopsida; order Fagales; family Fagaceae; genus Quercus; species Quercus bicolor. The sequence goes on along the minus strand of JAOXJQ010126353.1, from coordinate 8,797 downwards.
TTAAAAGTGACTTTTTTTATATATAAAAGTAGCTCGATTACATTATAAAATTCTATCTTAACAAGGATAATTAATATATAGGACCCGTTCTAACTTGCTTACTTTTCCTATTCATAGAAATACCTCCCGTCTCTTTTTATTCTTCTCCCTGACAAATTTTAGTTTTGTTACTATGTGACCCCATTTTCATTAAAATAGACCTACAATAAATAAGGAGGAGATTGGACCTACTTTAGTTTTGTAAGAGCACGATTTGGAATGGACCTACATCTAAAATTCTAATATTCTTTTTTTTTTTTTTTTGGGGGGGTAAAATTCTAATATTATTCACTCATCAAAAAGAATTCTAACATACTTGAGCCAGTTTTTAGACACAAACGCCACTTTTTAATGACGCCACTTTCTAGTAGGGTCATCTGATTAAAATGTTTCAGTTTTAGCTGCTGGTTTTTGGTGTTGTAATTTCTCCAATGTCAAACTCATAAACAATTTAGTTGCCCATTTTCTTGCCAGGAAAGTTGTTTCTAGCAGTGAGCTCCAGGTCTGGATTGAATACTCTCCAGAAAATATAGCTCCTCTAATCACTTGTCACTTTTGTAATCGTTGATTTTTCTTCTGCAATAAAATTGACCTTTGGGTTTGGTTTCTCCCAAAAAAAGAAAAAAAAAAGCCCAAAATTGGAAAAATGGAATCCCGCAGCTTCTTGAAGCGGTTTTCTTCTGAATACGCAATCTTTAACAGCGTCTTCATTTAAAACATTTCTCACCACATTTTGTCGTTTAGTCTATACAACCAACAAAAACGACATCATCAAAAGTCAACAAAACTGAACCATTTGATTGGTCAAAATAGTATACGAATAGAATGGCAAAGATCACATTCGCATAACAACATGAAAACAATGCAAATACACCCTATTATTTCTTCCTCAGCCAGACATGAGTGGATAGAACTAGGAGTGTGATAAAAGTAGTAGTACTCTCTGAGTTCAGCTTCTCCGAAACTCAGCAATGGCTTCAATACCATGTACAACCCACTTACCCTTTACCTTCAAACCCTCCACTTCTCCTTCTTCCTTGTCAAAAACCAATCTTAAGTTTCTGGGTGTGCAGCATAGGTTGGGGTGGGCCAGACCCTCTAAACTTGGACCCTCCAATGGCTCTAGAGCCAAGTGCTGGTTCAAGTTTGGTAAAAACGGAGTTGATGCTGAAGGTGCTGGCATTTATGGCAGTCAGTCCCGTGATGACTTTGATAGAGATGATGTTGAACAGGTTCTTCTTTTAACTCTGGACTATAACTTTGTCTATGTTAATGTAGTTATGTTTGAGCACGTAATTATATGTGTTAAGAGTTTGTGAAAGTAATGTGGCTTTTAATGAATTGGGTTCTGTGGAAAGTGGACAAAATGGAATGAGCATAAATTGGTGCTGGTAAGGTTATTCTTAGGGTGAGTTTAGTCATTATGAGATAAATGGGTTATAATTATCTAATTTAATTTTGTAATTCTACTTCAGATTGTTGAGTTGGGCTTAATAGATAAAAGGGTTACTCTAATTATTAGTTATGTGGTTATATTAGTCCTTTAATCTGGGGTAAATTAATATTTGTGTCCAGAAGATGGAACATAAAGACTCTATTTCAGTAGGATTGTTTAATTCTAATCTGAATAGAATCTGCATTGGCTAGGATATATCAGGTGGCCTCCTCAATACAAGTGCTAAAGTTTTGGTGTATCTGCTTGTTTATTAGGGAAATGGGTCTTCTTGTACAGAGTGGTTGATGTCCCTTCATCTCACAGTTGTTTAAGAAATTGAATGTAAACAATTATAAAAAGAGACAGAACTTGTTCAGTTAAGAAATATTTCTATTCCCAACAGAACCAGGAGCTTGGTATGAAAAATGTGGATTTCTCATCAAGGAAGTAAAAGGGTAGATTTTGGAAATGAGAAGAATTACTCAGGAAAAATTATTTTATATGTTAAAAGAAAGGATCTAACATAGTTGAAATTGTGGACATAAAATGTGGGAACCAGGATAGAGCATGGGCTAGCCCTATAAGTATAACAAATTGTCTCAAGAAGTTGGGTTTCTTGAAGCTATCTGCGAGCATTATCTAAGCCTACAACTTCTTCAGATCAGATTTAAGGTTCCTGTAACTGAAACCAGAAATCCCAATTGGTCGATTGTTGTCTGAAACTTCCACCATAGAACATATGCCTGGTAGGAGCCTGCTGCCTTTATTTTTCTTCTTTTGGGTTGCTGTCACAGATCCAAAAGTGGGTCTGGAATGACTACTAGAGGAAGCCTTGTCTGTAATAGGGAACAGAGGCTTCTGTGAGCTACCTTGGCAGCTTAATTCAAGCTGGCTGAAGTACTCGATTTCTTTCATTATAAGGGATCCGACTGTGCCTCTAGTACCTATTTCTACTGGAGTGTGTGCCATTACTCAGGAAAATATTTTATATGTGTGATATGAACCCTAATGGACCTTCAAAGTTCTAACAGAGAACAGTCAACAAAATTTGATGTCAAGGGTCATTTTAAGATATTGACATCTGAATATAATGAGCACTTTTTATGATAAGAAGTTGCTGCAGGTCATTTCTACAATTCTCTTTGACAGAGTGAGTACTTATTTTTGAACTCAATATATGCCCCTTCATCCCTTGCCCACCAAAAGAAAAGATAACACTGAATTTATTTTAGGTGGCAAAAAACTTAAGTTTAAGTTTCGAGGGGGCAGGCTGAAGTTTTACAGTTTCTGGTGTGGGTACGAGTGGGCATGTGTGTATTATATAGTGGAAGTTGAAAGGAAGTTTCAAAGTAATTCAATCATGTCTGTGTTTGGTCATCTGTCTAAGTATTATATAACCGTTTGTCCGAAGCAAAGTGCTCCATAGTTTAAAATAAATGTGTGTTTCTATGATTTAGAACAAATAAATACAAAAATGTCTTAGAAAATATATGGTTGGAACAGAGCTTTTCATCCATAAACTTCTAAATAGATTCAAGAAGTTCTGTTGAAGGACTTTTTTGGTTAGGATGGCTAGCAAGCCTGAGATTCTAAGTTTCTTTGTGCTTAATTCTCAAGACTTCTCAAAATCAAATGTAACCATACTTACAGATGTATCTTCATTACTGTTAATAAAATTACCTTTTTCATATACCAGAAAAACAAACATGACCTGAAAGTGTCATGTAGAACATATATATGTTTAAATTAAGTAATCTGAATGTTGATTAATCATAATTTTATGTAGTCAAGGACATTTGTCTCAAATACAAATACACTGAGAAATTTATTGCTGACATTATTCTGCCTTACAGTATTTTAACTACATGGGCATGCTTGCTGTTGAGGGTTCATATGATAAGATGGATGCTCTTTTAAACCAAAATATCCACCCTGTAGACATCTTATTGTTAATGGCTGCATCAGAAGGTGACAAGCCAAAAATTGAAGAGTTGCTAAGAGCTGGAGCTAGTTACACTGTCAAGGATGCAGATGGACGGACTGCCCTTGATAGGGCTGCTAACAATGAAATCAAGGACTTCATTCTTAGCTTTTCAGTTCAAAAGGCTTGAATTAGAAAAAAAAAATTTCTTTATTTTCTTATCAGTTTGTTTTTTTTTACCTATTGGAATATCAATCCTATCATGTAGTTATCTTTTGGCAGTGGTAAGTTTAATCATATAAGTTATTAACTTATTATACCTTGAAGTGAAATTTTCAATAATTGCCAGCTGACATACAATTCTGATTAAAAAGCATTAACTTATTTAAAATAAGAAAGGATGCAATTGATTAATTTTTACAAGAGACATGTAAGAGTGAAACTTGACTACTTACAATCAATATCTAATCTTTTTAAATAAGTTAATAGTTTCTATACTATATGGATTATCATGTTACTGAACTGTAGAATAAATGTGCTGGGGTTTGCTCAAACCAGGAGAATTGTATAGAAGTTAGCCTTAGACACTCAGATTAGCAAATCTTAATGCACATGGCTTTTAGGTACATAATTACTAGTGTGGTACGACTGATCAAATGAAAAACCAAAAACAAAACAAAACAAAAATCTTCATGTGTGATGTAGACACATGACTGATTCTGAAAAAACTGGGGCCAAGTTACCTTTATCAAGCTCTATTCTTCTGTTACCCTGCCAGTTGTCTCCTAAGAAACTGTACACAGGCTGGTGC
>JAOXJQ010126316.1:0-15984 GCA_025762765.1 Quercus bicolor | reverse complement strand
GGTGTTTCGAAGACAGCGAGCGTTCCTTGCCTGACATCAAGCTTCTATTTTTCAGAACTTTATTGGACTGGTTGTCTGTGTGGAGGAATCATCCTTTTTCTTCTATTTTGGATTTTCTTGATTTTTGTAATGTTCGTTCTTGATTTGTTCACCCTTGTATACCTCCTATGTACTTGAGTGTCTCTCTTTTTTATCTATGAAATTTTTTATTACTTATCAAAAAAAAAAAAAAAAAAAAGAGTTTTCGCTTTTCACTTAAGCTATATCATCTGAAAAAGCTTTCAATACTATGTAGCCAATCAAAGAACACCTCCGGATTGTCCTCCCCATAAAAATCACTAACTTCTAGTTTAACACCTCTATCCACATCCGTTAATCGAGGCTCCCCATAATACTGGACCGATAATGAATGGTAAGGCTGATTCCCCTCCATACAACCAGCACCTTGAAGAGGAAAAATAATATTGGGTTGTGTTTGCTGTGGGGGCACCTGACTAGTGCTTGGAACAAAGGAATTTGTGGAAGAAAAAGGCATTGAACTTGAGTGGAATACAGGGGGTTGTACTTGGACCTGATTTGGGGAACTTGGGGCCCCTATCAAAGGTGGTTTCAGCAGAAAATTTGCTAAGAACGATTGCAGGCAGCTTATTGAATTCACCTCTCATGGCGGATAAGTCTTCCAATTTTGTCTCAATGGAATTCACCTTTTCACATAACAGATTCAAAGTCTTCTTTGTGCCTTCGTAATCTTGAATTCACACTCTAGTTCTGCGTTAGTCACCATTATTATTATTATTATTATTATAATGAATTCTATCAAGCAGTTGGCTGAAGAAGATTTTCACAAAGAACTTGTGGTAGGATTTTTGCTCTAATACCAAAATAATGTAGGGCAAATGAGGGATTTGTCTACGTTTAGTTGTGGTGGGTTTACGGTAGGAAAAAAGAAGAACTAGAGAGAAGTTAGGGCTGTTTAGGGGCTGTATGAACAGTATCATTGAACAGTAACACTAGAACGAAAGAAGAGAAAATAAAGAAAAGAGAGAGAGAAAGAAACAACAAAGGCCAATGTTCCTATTGTGCAAAACACTCAATTTTATTAATCAACCCATTCTACTCTTTCAATACATTGAGCACCCTATATATATAAAGACTGTTACTTGTACTAGTAGTATTAGGATTCCTAATAGTACAAGGACTACCATATAAAATATAAAAATTTAATTAACTACCATGGACACTTATTTTTGGGCTTTGCCTTAGCCCTAGGTTTCCAAAGAGGGTATCCTTTCTTTAACCATGTTATGATTCTGCCATCACTCTGCCTCTCCTCTTTACTTTGTAACATCACCACCATCTCTTGAGCATGCAAGAAGGTGACCCAAGAAATTTTACCAAAACAAACAGATTTAAGACTTCTTTCTTGGCCAACAAATTCACCTCTTGAGCCACATGGATCCCCCACCCTTTTTCAGATCTAGCAAATACATGTGCTTTATTGCCTCTTCAATCCCTTCCTACTCCTCTGCCTTTGCTGATCCAAAATCTCCTTGAACCACCGCACCGTCCACCTCTTTAGCTCAAAAGCATCAGTCTTGCATCAGTCTTGGGTTGAGCAGCATGGTGGTGTTGCAGGTCTAGGTTTAAATTGTAAACTCAGTGGCAGTGTGCGTCAGAATGGCGGAGCTTTGGGTTGACATTGGGTTGGCGGTTCATGGCGGCACAAGTGGTAGGTCACTAGTGTGAGGAAAGTTCGAGGTTGACAATTTGGGCCACCGGTGGTCGTAATTTGTGTTCTGGTGGCAATGGTAGCTGGTTTGAGATTTCAGTTTGGCTAATATGGGGGCTTTGGGGTTTTCAGTTTATGCTTTGTAATTTTTTTCAATTTGGCTCAAGTGATGGTAGTGATGTTGCAGAGTGAAGAGGAGAGATGAGAAAATTACAGAAATTAAGTTGGCTTCCAGTCCCAGAAATTAAGAGGTAGCCGCCCCAAAGAAGGGGTCCCAGTCCCAAAAATGGGACCACACAACCCTGTCAATAGGACATAAATGTTGACCACATTAGAAAGCCCTAGGAAATGCTTTAATGAGATTGAGCTCAAGTTGTTATGATGTTGTTGCTTGCAGTAAAATAGAATTGTTTTATGATATGTTTTTGCAACCATGTTGATATTGCGAGATATAATCATTACATTGTTAGGGGGCAAGTGTTTTGCAAGTAATAGTTTAGAGGGGTAAGTGTGCATTCTCATCGTTTAGGGGAGTAAAGTGTGATTTCCACTTTAAATTATAAACTTGAAGACAGTTTCCTATAACATATTTTGGGGTTTGATGTAATACTTAAGTCTTTTGTTGATGGAACCTGCTTGTATTAGAATGATATTTTGTATAAAGATTAGAGCTTTGACAGTGGTGACAGAAATTTCAGAGTAATGATTAAATTTTGTTTTATTTCCAAGTAGATTGTCTCAAATTAAATAGATTATTTATGGCTTAGATAATTGGATATATATAGATAGATATTTGTACAGAATGACCAAGTAATCATCATATGCTCTCTAGACCTTGATTGGTTGGGGGCGTGACATCTAAAATGTTTTATTATTATTTGCAGGGCTAGCTGGTCAAAAGTCAACGGCAACCCAACAGATGAGCAGAAATGGAAGAAACTGGCTGTCTAGATGCGCTTATCCCCAGATAGAGCCAAAAATTGATTAGTAGATCAACAAAAACCATTGCTCAGGCTAAAAAAAGTGACCAAAAAAAATCATTGCCACTCAGATAAAATGATATGGTTCTGTGGAGTAAGAAGGGGGACAAATTAAATGGCAGAGATTGTAGTAAACTTGGTCATCGACAAGTTAATCACCCTGCTGTCTGAAGAGGCCAACCGGTTGACAGGTGTATATAAAGAAGTCACAGACATCAAAGATGAACTGGAGTGTATTAGGGCTTTTCTTGATGATGTAGAAATACAAGCAGAGAGAAGCAATGCCGTAAAAATATGGGTGAAACAAGTCCAGGAAATAGCTGAGCGCATTGAAGATGTCATAGAGGAGTACAAATTCCACGTGGCACAGCCACAGGCTGATCAACAACATGGATTCAAAGGTTTCCTCCACAGAGTCACTTACTTGGTCAAAAGTCTCAAACATCAGTATGACATTAGCTCAGAGATTCAAGATATCAAAACATCACTCTCCCAAATCAAGAAAAGAAGAAAAGTCTACATATCCAACGAGCAAGGATCGAGCAGCAACACAACAGATGTTACTTGGCATGACCCTCGACTGGAGGCCCATTTCATTGGGGAAGCTGAAGTTGTGGGTATCGATGATTCCAGAGACAAAGTGATAGCTTCGCTGGTGGAAGGCACATCTCAACTCATGACCACTGCAGTTGTAGGCATGGGCGGTATTGGCAAGACCACTCTTGCCAAGAAAGCTTTTGACAACCATCGAGTGAAACAACACTTTGATTGTCATATTTGGATCACAGTTTCTCAATCATACAACATGAGGGAGCTGTTGAAAAGCATGATAAAGGGATACTATAATGCAATGGGGGGGATTGTTCCCGAGGAGACCAACACTTTTGATGAGATTTCACTCATCAACAAACTAAGGAAATGTCTAGAAAATAAGAGGTGCATTGTTGTTTTCGATGATCTATGGAATACTGAGTTTTGGAGATCTATAAAGCACGTTTTTATAAATGATAACAGAGGCAGTAGGATAATAGTCACAACACGTAATCATGATGTTGCTTCTTCCTGCAAAGAATTTTCAATTCTTCATATTCACAAAATGCAACCTTTACCTCCAGAAATGGCCATGGAACTCTTTTGCAAAAAGGCATTCAAGTACTCCACTTTTGAGGGTCGTCGTCCCCCAGAGTTGGAGCAATTATCTATTGACATTGTTGCAAGATGCAAAGGATTACCACTAGCAATTGTGGTCATAGGTGGTCTTCTGTCAACCAAGGAAATGATTGTCCCTGATTGGAAAAGTTTTCATGATAATCTTAGTTTAGAGTTGGAAAACAATCAACATCTCACAAGCATAAAAAAAATTTTGTCCTTCAGTTATCAGGATCTGCCTAACTACCTCAAACCATGTTTCATATACCTTGGCATGTATCCAGAGGACTATTCTGTAAGGTGTCCAACTTTGATTAAACAGTGGATAGCTGAGGGTTTTGTAAGGGAAGAGAAAGGCAAGACAATGGAGGAGGTTGCAAATAAATACTTATCTGACCTTATACGCCGAAGCTTGGTTCAAGCATCAATGGTAGAGGATGGGAAAGCTAATTTTTTAAAAATCCATGATCTGATTCGTGAGGTCATCCTTTCAAAAGCTACAGGCCAAAATTTCTATCAGGTTTTGGAGAAAGAGGACACAAGTTTCCATGGGCAAAGTCGGCGTTTATCAATTATGGATGAGTTTCTAAAGGCCAATGAAAACTCCCAAGTTTGGGATAATCATAATCATGGAAACAGCAGAAACGTGCTAAATAGCTTGCAAAGATATAGATATCCCCTCTCCATTCTTTTCATTGTCACTAAAAAGTTCCGTGAAACCACAAATGCTTTTGGAAAAGCTTCGAGGAAATTTCTTGAGAAAGGCATTGCAAGTGGACACCTTTTAAGGTTACAGATTCTAGATCTTGAAAATGTAGATCTAATGTGCATTGGATTACCTGACAACATTGGAGAGTTAATTCATCTGTTGTATCTAAACTTAAGAGGGACTTCAATAAGGATAATCCCACCTTCACTTTGCAACATACCCAACCTCCAAACCCTGGATCTGACGCATACTGATATACGTATTTTTCATATTCCAATACTGAAGCTGCAGAAACTTAAGCACCTATACTTAGCCCCCAAAACTAAATTTGTGACTCAATTCAGTGAAAATTCCTTCAAGAATCTCCAAACATTGAAGATGAAGTTGCGGGAAAATGTAAATGATCACAGATCTCTGATTTATGGCCTGCAGGAAAATGTAGATGATGACAGTTCTCTAATTGATGGCCTGGACAAGTTGATCAACCTTAGAGATTTGAGACTAAAACTTAACTTGAATCCTTCAAAGGAAAAGAAAGTGACAGATCATGTTGTGAAACTAAAGCACCTGCATTCTTTGAAGTTGACATCAGGCAGTGGAGCTGGAACTGAATTGTCGCCATGGCGGCAAGGGGTTCTGCGACTGAAGCCTTTATCAGGCCTTAAAAATCTCTCCCACCTATGCTTGAATGGGAAATTATGTTATAGTATCATTGAAGGACTCCCACAAAATCTGACTTACCTTAAGTTGAGGATGTCTGGGTTTTCAGATGATCCAATGCCAGTGTTAGAGAAGCTGCACAACCTTAGATGGCTCCTTCTCAGCTCACATTCTTATGAAGGGGAAGGGAGACGACGACACATGGTTTGCTCCAAAGGAGGCTTTCCCCAACTTATTTATTTGAAATTCGGGAATTTAGAAAAACTGCAAGAGTGGAATATAGAGGAGCAAGCAATGCCAAGGCTCGTGGAGTTGGAGGTTAAGCAATGCTGGAGTTTGATAGTCATCACTGGGTTAAAGAATTTAAAGACTCTCTGCCAATTGAAGTTCACAAATATGCCTCCTGCATTCATAGCAAAAATTGAGAAAGCCAAAGAACAAAACTGGGAGATCATTAATATTCAGGGACCGGTGACAATGGAATTCAGTCTATGGACTGCCTAATATTTTTGATTTACTTCAATTACTGCAAAATGAACAGAACAGAGAACCTCACGTGTAAAAGCTTGAGTACCATTCACCATAATAAGTGTTGTTGGACGAAAACCAGATGTTCAGAAGATGACATCTCAAAATGATATCACCATGAGGATACTTGTTTACTTTTCTAGTGATGCTTATCTATGTATCATTTTCTTTTTGTGTTGCTTGGTTTATGGGTGTTTCACCATCATTTGGTTTATCTATGTTGTTTTCTTTTTAAAATTTCCCTCTTCCTTCATCTGGACTAACATATCTGTGAATTGTCTTTGTATCATATTGGTAAGACTCACCGGTGGCGCTACATGTTCTTCAGGGTTCATTTGAACACCGACTTTATACATACATTATATATATATATATATATATATATATAAACTAGTTTAATTTATCCTTAAAAAATATTTTTGCACACCTTGGCCTAAATCTTGCATACTCTGATCACAGATCAACCCAGCCTAAAAGTCCAACCAAACAACATCACAGATCATAGATTACTCTCTCTATCTCTCATCAAATCTCATCTTGCTTCTCCATCTGACTATCTTGGTTCTTCTCATTACTATCAAGATTTGGGCCAAGCCAATCTCAAAGTGTACCCTTATCATGGCTGAAGCCTATGCACTCCTTTGGAGAACTCAGCTTGCACTTAATGAGAAGTGGAGTCATGTTATCTTTGAGGTAGATGCCAAAAACTGTATAGATCCGCTGACCTTGGAGAGCAGCTCTTCTGACTGGTCTATCAATAATGTAATTAGCAGTGTTTTATCACTTAAAGCTCTTTTCCTAGGTGTTAGATTTAATTGCATTAAGAGGGATTGTAACTCAGCTACTCGTGTAGCTACAAAACTTTCTCTTAATTCTAGGATTTCTGTTTGTTTCTGCAAGGACAATCTTCCAGGAGCTCTTGAGCTCGCCTGTAAGGAAGATTGCCCCACTTTCTCTTGCTAATGTTATTGAAGTTTATCTACCAATTAAAAAAAAAAAAAGATTGTTTGCATTGTTATTATTTTTTTGTTATAATATTATGTGTGAATATGTGTGTGTATTGTAAAAATATAATATGATTTTAAATAATTTAGTAATTAAGAAATACAGAGGGTTTGTTTGTTATCGTGTTATAATTACTTTTTGTTATAAAGTTAGTAATTTAAGGGGGAAAAAAAGAAAGTAAATTTTATGATTGTTCAAACATTTGATTAGTTAAGTAGACACTTTAGTGTATTATTTACGAATAGATGAATGTGGTTGTATGGGTCAATAATTAATATAGTGCCAGTAGGTTGAGTATTGTCATCAATCATCAATATATCTATATCTATAAATTACTAAAAGCTGAAACGTAGTATTTAATGTTGTTATGCTCAGGTTGAATTGAGCCACATTAGCAGTTATATCATTATCATTTTTTTTTTTCTTTTGGATTTGTCCTACAATTTAAAAATAGTTTTCCTGAATTTAAAAATACTAATAAAAAGAAAATAATCCTCAACTCTATCTCTTACACGGTTACATTTTCAAACGGCAACCCTTTGTATTCCACAGTTACAATCTCAAACGACAATCCTTCAGCTTCCTAACACCAGACTTTGGTTTTCTAACTCCTTCATCTCTTCCTCTTCTCATATTATTAATATTGAAAAGCTGGATGATTCAGTTCAGGTATCTCTAAATCTTAGTTGCTCTTGACCTCTATCCTTGTGACTGCCTTGCATAATAGTTCAATGTAAGGATTAGATTAATAGTATTGTTTTTTTTAATTGTGTAGCATTTAATGTTACTACGTTCAGGTTGAGTCACATTAACAGTCATGTTATTATCATTTTTTTTTTTAATTTTTCCTACAATTTAAAAATAATTTTTCTAAATTTAAAAATAGTAATAAAAAGAAAATAATTCTCAACCCTATCTCTTACACTGTTACAATTTCAAACGGCAATCCTTTGTGTTCCATGATTACAATTTCAAATGGCAACCCTTTATGTTTCATAGTTACAATCTCAAATGGCAATTCTTCAGCTTCCTAATGCTAGACTTTGGCTCTCTAACTCCTTCATCTCTTCCTCTTCTCACACTATATTAATACTAAAAAATTGGATGATTCAGTTTAAGTATTTCTAAATCTCATTTGCTCTTGACCTCTATTCTTGTGACTGCCCTACATAATAGTTCAATGTAAGGTGAAAGCACCCCAAATTAATAATTACGACTAAATTGCTTTTACTCAAACTTAACAAAGTGTGGAACAATAGTAAATAAGTGCAATAAACTGATAACACTACTCTAAGTCATATTCATCCACAATTAACAATAAATTGAAAACTTAAAGAGTATGGAAGAAAGATGCAAATATAAGATAACACCAAGACGTGTTATTGAAGAGGATACCGAAGAACTCGGCAAAAAACCTTTCCGTGACCCTCTAAGTCGAAATCAATCTACTAAAGAATAGATTAATATTATTGTTCTTTTTTATTGTTGTTGTTGTTATTGTTGTTGTTTTTTTTTTTTTACTACATCTTTTGTACTGTGGGTCATATATGGGTTTTTATGTATTTAGGTTGGATATTTGTACTGATATATGATTGTTTGTTTCTATGTTTAAAATTGATTAGGGTTTTTTTTTAAAAAAAAAAACGTTTGAGACAGTAACATTATTGGTTTATATTGGGTAATTTGTGTGATAGAGTTTTAGTAGTATTCGTGTGATAAATTTTTAGTAATTAGCAAATTGAATTATAGAGTTTAAAATTCAATACTATACTTAAACATAATACTTCTCCTTTTTCTTGGTCTTCTCATTTAAGTGAATTCCTCCATCATTGGAAGCATTTTAAAATTTCTTCTATTAGCTTTGATTGTACTCTTGGCCATCACATGGATATAAATAAAGCAATTACACGCCTATTGCTTTGGAATGAGATTCCATTGTTGGCCGAATAGTTTAGGTAACAAAAAGAATATTTGGCATTTTATTTGTATATTAATTAGCTACAATGTTGTAATGTTATTTATTTTTTCTTTCTAATTTGTGAGGTTTAATTCAAATAATTTTGAATAAGTCCTCTGAAATCAAATTCAATATAAAAGAAATTTTGTTAAGAACTCTGTAAGGCCTAGGGGAGCTTGAAAATAATATAAGTTTTGGCCTCATGTAATATACTTATATTGTGGGCTTTAGTTGCTACAAGTAGTATTGTAGTAACTTAGACATGAAACTCTAGATGTAACACAAACAGTTAAGGATTACAACATTCACTAATATTTGTCTTTTAATTTAAATGGTATTTTGCATAATTGCTTAGCATTCATTAGATTTCATTTTTAGTAATTTTCTCATGCATCGCACGGGTTTGCGTTTAGTCAATATAAAAGCAGAGACCTCATGTGAGAGTGCATAAGGTCTAGCCATGTTGTGCTCTAATTTTGCATTTAGCCATTTTTACCTCTTTTTATTTAGTTTTTTTTTTTTTTTATTGTTACCCAATAGATCATAGTAACTTATTTTTACTGTTATATAAAATATGGGTTGCTCTTGACAATTAGACCAAATGTTATTCTCTACAAAATGGACTAACTTTTAAAAATAAATCAAACTTTATGAAAAGTCCAAGCTTACTTATTACCTTACATATTATGACCCAAGTGTGATCCTTCCTACATGTAAATCAAAGCCAAAACTCTTATCCACTTACAAACTCTCTTCCTGCTTCTTCACGTATAGATGAAACTTCTAGAAAATCTCATTCTTATGAAATTGTGTCTTCTTCCCTTTTTTTTTCTTTTTTTTTTTTCCTCAATTTCAATTCAACATGCTTTTGTTTATTAATAATGTTCTATACAATTTATGCTAGCAATTTCTCTTGTTAATTGACCAATGCAACAAAAATATATATATAAATCTTGAAATTCCTAAGGTTTCTAAAATAATTGACAAGTGCATATATCTAAAATATATAATAACAAAAAAGTCTAATAAATATCATATACTATCTCACAAAATGCCATTTACAAAATGTTTTCTTTAAAAAAAAAAAAAATCAATGATAGGAATGGTAAAAAACATGATCCTATACAAGAAATACCAAAAATAAATACAAAACAATTTTCATAGAAGGATTTATCTTTAAAGAATATGGATACAATAACAGAGATAAAATGCAATGAATATGATCCTATGAAATAAGTTTGGAAGAGCATGAGGTCTTGTCATGTGACATTCTAATTTTGCATTTAGCATTTTTGACATTTTCTCATTAAGTTTTTTTACAATTATCTAGAAGATAAAGTTAACTTCTTTTACTATTATCTAAAAGACGGGCTGTTGTTGAAAATTAGACCAAATCATACCAAACTTTATGAAAAGCCTAAACCCACTTATTTCCTTACATATTATTAGTGTGTTTGGATCCACTGAGAAGTTGCTGTGTTTACGTTTACGTTTCAGCTTTTTTTTTTTTTTTTTAACGCTAAAACGCTACTGTTCATCACTGTTATGAATAGTAGCCGCAACTTTTGACTGTGAACAGTGTATATATGCACTGTTCACGGACCCACAAATTACACTTTTCAGCAACTTTTTCATTAAAAATGGGTCCCACGGTACTATTCACACATTTAAAAATTATTTTGCTACAGTGTTTTCAGTTTTCAGTTTTCAGTTTCAGCAAAATAAGTTCTATCCAAACACACCCTATAACCCAAGCATGATCATTTCCCATGGGTAGATGAAAGCTAACCTACTTACAAACTCTCTTTTTCCTCCCTCATGTATTGATGAAACTTGAAAGCCAAGACCTTGACTCACTCAAAAGCTCTCTTCCTCTATACAAGCTTCCCTTTAGACTACACACACTCATCAATCTTTTAGCAAATAATAGTTTGCAGGCTGGATTCAGTGATCCAATTTAACCAAACCAATGTTCTACTCATTTTTCAAGTCTTAATTTAGCCCTTTTGTGTAAATTAATGGAGATATACGGTCAAGGAAGATATATAATCACTCTAAAAAATAAAAATAAAAAGGAAATGTATAGCCTAACCTCCTTCTCCTCCTCCTCCTCCTCTCTCTCTCTCTCTCTCTCTCTCATTTTGATTGGTATATTAGAATTTCCCAAATAAAAGATAATATTCAATCTTACCAATGGGCTACACATTGGAAATATTGTCTACTAAGATAACGAGTGTTTCTCTTGCTGTGTTACAGAAAATGTCAAATGGTATGCGATATGGCATAGTTACCAATAGTTATATTGCATTCAACTATATTCATATTAAATTTTGAGGCATCTCTAATGCTATGGTACTAGGTATGAAGACCAATTTGTTAATGACTTCCTATAGCCAATTAAGAAATTCACAAGAAGTTGGACCAAATGGTTTATGATGTCTTCGAGTTACATGTGTGTGTGTGTATTTTCACAAATGCATGAAAGTAGTAGGTCCATCATAAGCATAAAGATGACCATAAATTTAGATATTGACAAAAAATTGAGATACTACGGTCATAGATTCTAATAGCATTTGTCCCTTCTGAAAATCTAAACAATTTATAGGATTCCATTCATAAATATTTGGCATATAATCTATGATGTAAAAAATAATTTTGCATCCCATATGGTAGAAATTAGAGAGGATTACAGAAACTTTTAGTTAGATGAACACTAATTTTTTTTTTTCAAAAGTCTTCTTGTAGTATTTATTGTTTCAGTTTGAGACCAATATAACTTAATTATACTTTTTATGCAAATCTTGCGACCAACATACTTTTAGGAAAAGTTTTCCCATGCATTTGCATAGGGTTTTGACTAGTTTAATTTAAAACTAGCTTTTAACCCGGACATTATTTGATGTGTTAGTCATGTTCAAACACATAAGATTTGTAATATATATGATTGTTGTCTATAGAATACAATAAAGTCTAGTAATAGAATCAATATATATATATATATATATATATATATAAGCAGAGACCTCATGCGGGAGTGCATGAGGTCCTACAATATGGCGCTCTAATTTTTCATTTAATCTTTTTAACATCTTTTTATTAATTTTTTTTTTTATAGTTACCCAATAAAACATAATAACTTCATTTTATTGTTATATAAAATATGGGACTTCCCTTAACAATTTGCCTAAATGTTACTCTCTACAAACTGGGTTACCTTTTAAAAACTAATCAAACATTATGAAATGCCAAGCCTAGTTATTATTTTACATATTATGACCTAGGTTTGAATCTTCCTACATGTAGATCAAAGCCAAAACTCTTACCCACTCGCAAACTCTCTTCCACCTCTCCCACATGTAATGATACTTCTAGAAGCTCTCATACTCGTGAAAACACGTCTTCATTTTTTCTCAATTTCAATTCAATACATTTTTGTTTACTAATAATGTTCTATGCACTTTATGTAAGAAAATTCTCTTTGTCATCGACCAGTGCAACAAAAATATATATAAATCCTAAGATTTCTGAGATTGCTGAAATAATTGACAAATACATATTTTTAAAATTATTAATAACAAAAAAAAATTCTTATAAATAGCATATACTATCTCACAATACCATTTACATATATATATATATATATATATATTTTTTTTTAATTCAATGGTAGGAGCGGTCAAAAACATGATTTTATAAAAGAAAGATAAAAAAAAAAAAAAAATACACTCAAAACAATTTTCATAGGAGGATTTATCTTTAAAGAATGTGAAACCAATAGAAGAGATCAAATGCATTGAATGGGATCCTATGAAACAAGTTTATTAATCATTTCAAATTATACTCATCATTTACATGAAAAAATAATAATACATCATACTATCTACATTAAAAAAATTCATATTAACTTCAAAATTCATTGCAAGATGTGAACTGCTACAATATTGCAAAAACTAACATTGATACAATGATGGGTTGGTATTACATTTCACGTGTGCTTTGTCGAAGGAAACTCAAACCATAATCAGGATCATTTTGGTGTACAAAATGTGAATTAAAAACAAATCTCTCTATCCCAAAGTTAAAGGCACTCACATTACCTACATACCCTCCAAATATTTATAATATATTCATCTCACTATAAGTACTATACATACAAGCAAACTACTTTAGATACATGATTCAAATTGAAGTTTTTAATGCAACTAACAAAACAACTTTTGTGATATTTGATTGAGATATTGAGAAAATCCTAAATAAATTTGCAAGAGATCTTGTAGAAAAACAAACTAAGGTTCAACTTATTTAATTTATTAAATTATTGTAAAACCTTTGATCATAATATATATTAAATGTATTCCTCATATGCAGATTGATATTGGGGAAGGAATCCCACATGATCTGAAGAAAATTTTAGGAAGAAAATACATTTTCCTACTTCGTTTGAATGAATTCAATTTAAAGGATGGTTTTGAAAATTACACAATTGCTAAGATTTTTGATACACCTTCAAATTACAAAAAGGTATGAAAGAAAATAAAAATAAACAATCCATTATGCTATATTAATTCTTTTGCTACACTATTCATAAAATAACAAAAAAAATTTAAAAAGAATTTACATAAAATGCTATATTAATTCTTTTGCTACACTATTCATAAAATAACAAAAAAAATTTAAAAAGAATTTACATAAAATGCTATATTAATTCTTTTGCTACACTATTCATAAAATAACAAAAAAAATTTAAAAAGAATTTACAAAAAATTGACACATCACTGAAATTTAATATGAATACAAATACCTATGCAAAATCTTAACAATAACAAATCCGCAAGTCTAAACTTTGTAAAATCTAGTCAAGAATCTTCCAGTATCAATTCATTAGTGATTAACACAAAAGACACAACAAAAAATTTTTTTTAAAAAAAAAGTGGAAATAGGACTCATCTGGATTCCTCGAATAAAATTTTCTTTATATAGTAATAGAACAGAGAATTCTATAAAGGTATAATAATGGAATGTGATCAATTACTCCACTAGTTTGCCCAACGAAACTGCCACACTGGTAATATATCCCAAAGAATGTAAGATTGGGGCATGCTAAATTCATTTTGAAAAGCTGTAATTTGTTAAAATCACCTTATTTTATATTTTTATTTTGCTGGCCAAACTTTACCTGTTTGATTGACCGATAGTTTGGGAAATGGGTTGAGATTCTGAGCAATTTAAAAACTAGAATCCTAAGTAGTGTACTATGACCATGAGTTCTCACATGACATGATTGGCAAAACTGAACCCACCATTTGGGTTTGCTCTCCTTTCTTAAACCGTTGGAAACTTTGAGATTTGAGTCATTTGACAACGCATTGGATCCTATGTAGCGTATGTAATAGACTTGTCAGTTCACTCATGTAAAAGCCCAAAACTTTCCCTATTTGTTTACCATAGAGATAAATGAGAAATACATTATCACTCAAGTAAAAAATTTATTAAAAAAATATGTTGCCAATATTTATTGAAATAAGTTACCCCATTTATTGAAACATATGTTATCGTAATGTTTTTTTTAATTTGGGTAAAGTAATAACAATTCATTAGTTTTTAGATTTTTATCCCTCTAAATTACATGAGAAAGTAAAGAGTATATTTGATATTTTAAAAAAATCTTGATATTACTCGATAATAAACCAAATCTCAAGGAGATTTTTGTTTTTTACCATTAATTAAGAATCAAAAGGTATCATTTATGATTATAACAGTATCATAAATTTGACATTTTTTCAATTACAACTCATTTTTTTTCTTTCTTTCATTCTTTTTAATATAAAAAATAATGAAATGTTTTTGATTTGTAGACTTTATGCATGAAAATGATGAGAATAATCTTAACTTGTCCTTTACCCCAATGTTTGGCGCAGCCATTAAGACTTTGATGACTGATATAATGGAAATTGTGTAATATTATGTTTAATAATTTTTTTTGTGATGTTGTTCATGGGGTGTTTGTTAAGCATGTACAATATTTTTAGTAACGCATTCACAAGTGGTAATAATAGGAATAACAATTATCACTTTCCCTACGTCTACCTTCCCTACTTCTGCTTGGACAAAATAGATACCTCAAATTTGACGCGCTTTTACATGGCTTATGAATTAATTGATTACATTTGGTGTATTGCATCCTTTTTCCTTTATTCAACTTTGGGTAACTTCTCTTTCCCAACGGAGTACTGATGTGATGGAAATGGTTGAAGATTTCGATACTCATTTTCGATGTCTTAGTATTTATTGGTGTCTGATAAGGATAAAAGAGTGGTCAGATAAGAGATATGGGTGACGGTACCTACTGGGCCGTCAGCCTTTGTTTATCGACTGACAGCGTGATGAAGTGAAGAGGTTCCACAGGCCGACGGGATAATAAAGCTGAAGGTCATCCTGAAACTGACGGTATGAAGACCGAAGGTACAATATAGACTGACGGCACTAGTCAAAGAATGCTTGCTAACCACATTTGCGTGAATAAGTAAATGACTTGCTCTCCACGTTTCGTAAAACCTAAGAGAGATTCCTATATGGAAATGATCCCGTGAAATACGCCCAAGGAGACTCCTATAAGGAAAATACTTCTATTCCAAGGAAAAGTGGTCAAACCCTACTACTATAAAAACCAAGCACCCTCACGAATCAAGATACGCATAATTTACCCTCTCTAGCACTTTAGAGCAATGAGAACAGTTCTGACTTGACCTTCGGAGGGTACTTGGTCGGTACCACACCGGTACTCTTTGCTAGGTCCTTTCTTTTCGCTGTGCAGGTGCTATTTGGAGCACGCGTGGACCGTGTGGCTTACTGGTGGTATTTTCGGCATCATCAGTTGGCGCCGTCTGTGGGAAACGTGTAGTGTAAAGTCATATTACCGCTTCCCGGACAAAAGTCACATGGTGCTCACCCGCTCAATGGCAACCACTAACGATATTCAAGAAGAAGAACCACCCACGACTGCCCTCGAGAAGCAAGTTAAGACTCTCGCCGCGGCCGTGGAACGTCTCACCCAACAAAACTGTGACCTGGAAGAGCAGCTACGCCAGAAAAACGCAGCGTCAGACAACCAAGGAGCTAATCAAGAAGGAACTAACGTTGACAAAAGGAACCAGGAGGGACCCCAGGCCAGCAACGCCCCGAGCAAACCAGAGCGACAGAACGTGAGCCTCCCTTCCCTCGCAGATACAGCTCCGCCACCTATTATCGCAGAGATGCAGGCCATGAA
>JAOXJQ010126306.1:0-15989 GCA_025762765.1 Quercus bicolor | reverse complement strand
GACTTAGGCCTTTCGATTATCATGAATTGAGAAGTATATATTAAAGTTTGAATGGAAATGAGTTGTAGATTCGGAACTTTTATCCAATTGGGAATAAAGTCATTTGGATATGTGAATTCTTTTTGCACATTACGTACGAGTATATTAATAGATGTGTTGTTCATCAAAAAAATATTAATAGATGTGTTTGTATTTTTTTTTTAAATATGTGTTTTTATTAATTTAGGGAAATGAAAAATAAGGAAATGGTAAATAGAATGGACAGGAAGAAAGGGGGGGGGGGGGAAGAAGAAGAAGAAGAAGACAAATTTCTTTTGTGTTTGGATGAAGCTTTTTGAAAATGTGATTTATTTTTTCACCTTATGAGTATATTAATAGTCACTTTCTTAAACTGTGTTTGTATTAATAGTATAATATAAGGGAAAGAAAAAAAAACAACGAGGGTTCGCAATCCCCTCTCAATTAAACATGAATAAATAATCTATTGAAAATAGGCAAATCATGGAGTAGCGAAGCCAGATTTGGAACTAGAAAGTATTCCCGTCAATTTATTACGAATTCATGGCCATACCTTTGGTTATTTTATTTTATAAAGTAAATTGGATGCCATGCCCTTTTAGGCATAAGAGGAAGAAACATACGTAAAGGTAATTCGAGGCATGTTTTGAATTGAACGTTTAATGATGGTTAATTGAAATTGATCATAGTCTTCACATTAAAACAATTGTCACGTCAATACGAATTGAGATGATTGGATGGAGAGTCAAACCTTAAACACTCCTCAACCCTCTTTAATCTGAATCCAAGCAATAGAACATAAACGAAAGACGAGAGTTGGGAACTTAAGAGTCCAACTGGTCGAGCAAAGATAAACTAACACTATTGGTCAACTACTAATAGTTGATTCATCGTAAAAAGTAGTCTTGTTTCAACAGAAAGCTAGGGTCTAATATTCAGGGCTACTTAGCCATAACATGATAATTAACCATGTCATACTTCCAAGGGTTGTAGCTCTGTGCTTGGAAAGTGTTTGGTTTGCCGTGATATTACATTACACTGTAATATTACAATATTATAATTTTACATTAATATAATCTCAATACAATAATAAAATATTACATTATTTAAGAATGTGGTGAAATTAAGGTGATGTGATATATTTTGTAATTTTAGATTATAGTAATGTTAGAAAAATAAAATAAACCAAAAATTTTAATGTCACATCATTGTAAAGTGTATCACATCAACAGCATATCACAGTAAACCAAATGTCCCATAGAGTTTTTGGTGCGGGGATACATCTTGAATTTGAACCATTCGGACAATGGTATAACGTTGGTTTCATTAAAAACAATTGTTATCCACCATATGAAATTACTAAATCTTAAATAGGTAGATATAAGATTAACTATGACTCATCTCATTTGAGGGAATTTATGTACATCTACTATTTGAATTCCTTCCTTGTGTGTTCATATATGCTTTTCAATTATTGTTTTCTTAATAAGTAATGCTAGAACCATATAAAATAGTACAACTCATCACGAGTGGGCTACCATGTCACTTTAGTCAAAAAGAAAAAGGACAGCTTCCAAGTTCGCTAGCAAGTAGCAACGAGTACATACAAAAACCACCCCGTTTGGACTTATTTTGTTCTACATTGCCAATAGGTTATAGGAGGGATCGATCCCACTCTAAGCTTTATTTATGTCTTTGCATTCATACTTAATTAGATCTAGCTACATACACCTATTATGCCTTTTGCGCCTTAAATACCGTAATCTTAAGTTGCTGTTTTACTCGTTAACAAAAAAATTAAAAAAGATCTGTTGATGCATCTAACCAAAATTTTAACATGTGGTTCTCATCTCTTTTGGCCACTCTTCCATTAATGAATGGTGCACATAGTTTACAAAAGTCAAAAGTTCAAATAAGTCAATGAACTTGCTAAACGGTATCATAACTACCAAATAGGGTTGAAAATTGGAACCACGTTCACTCTGATAGATTTCAGTATTTCACATGCCACCGTCTAAAGAAATGGATTTGGATAAGGACAACCGTAATACGTGCACCTAAGTTGATTGACAAGGGTGTTTTTAGAAAGGGATAAACCCACTACAGGCAAAAAAGCTGGCGACCCCATTAGGCCCTTCAGCTTCGCATGCACGTGAGAAAGTATGGAAATGACGACGCCATAGGCAGACGATCTCACCTCCATACCTGACGGTGTCTACATGGGACGACGGGAAGAGAGAAGGCCGATGGGAACAAGAAGAGGCTAACAAGAATAAAGGGCGTGATGGAGCCAACATGGCCTTGCTTGACCCTCACGAATATTTATACAAGGAAATATTTTGCACTCCACGATTAACCCTAATCAAGAGAGTTCCCATAAGGAAAAGATCTCATAAGATACGTGTATTAATGAGGGTCTTCCCTACAAGGAAAGACCTTCCCTGACAAGAAACAAATGTCAACTCTATGCTACTATAAAAACTCTAAGACCCTTATAAACCAAGGCACGCATAATTTACTCCAGTTCTAGCACTTTATAGAGGTGAAAGTTCTCTAACTTAACTTTCGGATGGTATTTGGCTGGTATCACACCGGTACTTTCTGCAAGGTCTTCTTTGTTTCTATCTCGCAAGTTTTGTCTTGAGTATGTGAGGACCGTGTGGCTCACTGACGATTTTTAGCATCATCATTGATATTTAAAAAAAAAAAAATTAAATATAATACTGAGTTGATGCATTGAAAATTATAAATGTAATTTAGGTTTTGCTAAATAAGAGTTTTGTATCTTAAATAGTTGATATTTTTTAGTGTGTTTTTTTTTAAATATTTATTGATAGAGAATTGGGGATCTTGGAAACGACAAGTCGATCTCTACAATGAAAAGACTACACCTGTCATACACTTTGGCTAGAACTACAAGCCAAACGACATCTCGTTTATTTCTGGGAGGAGATTGGTTGGATTGCGTATTTCATTCGTTTCAGGTTGAATCATCTGACTTCAAGCTTCCAGTTTGTCCCTCATCTCAATGATCTCATGTATGGATCATTATGTTTTCTTTTGGTATTTTATTTCTGTCAAATTAACATTTTAATACTTAATATTTTACTACTATATGGTTGTTTGGGATAAAATTGATAGACGAATGAATGAGCTTACTTGCTTAGCCCCAGCATGTTAGTAAAATTGGATCACAAATTGGGCTTGGCAGACTGAGTGAGCCCAGTTGATTGACATTTTTTTTTTTTTTTTTTTTTGGGTGACAAACGGGAGTATTTAGACTTATTTGAGTATCTGACTATTCACTCGAATATATACAATTCATTCGTTTCACACACATCAAGGACTAGCATCCATCTTAAAATGTCTTAAGAAATAAGAATGCAATATTTTAATTCAATCATCGAGATTAAAGTAATCAGTCATGCAATATTTTTTAGTTTTATAGGAAAACATTGACATTGATGAATAAAAACTAGTTTTAAAAATAGTGATTGGAACATATTTTCAATAATAACAATAATTTTTTTTTTTTTGTTCTTTTAGTAATAAAACCCCTCAAACACATCCTATATCATTTTATTGAATGTGAATTTTGAAAATCTAACCATTAGATTACATGTTCTTATTATATCCTCCAAACCTACAAAATTTGAAGAAGATTAAAGATCAATAGCTATGTCATCAATCAAATGTTTTAATTTCAAGTTTTTGTGATCTAAAATTATGTATAAAAAATAAATTTATTGATTGGATAGTAAATAATATCCAATTTGAATGAAATTTTACATCTGTGTTAAAAATATAAATAACATACAATCCAAAGTTTCTATAAGGGCACGATTTGCTACTAGAGCCCAAAAGAAAGGTCAATGACCCAAAGAGCCAAAAACAATGAATTTGTAGAGAGTGGGCTTGAAACTGAACTTTCAATGAGTTAGATGTCTAATGATCAAAGTAGGATAGTTGTTATTAAAAAGCATAAAACAAACAGTTTTGGGCAAAGAAATCCTCATCGGCAAAGTCCGAGAAAAGTTGTTCTTATATATTTCTCTCAGACTTAACCAATATTATAGTTCTTGAGTGTACAGTGGTTTTTCTACAAATTATCTGATGATCTCTCTATAATGGGGTTTTTCTCCTTTATATTCTCCTTCATTCTTTCATCTCAGCCCTCCATGTGTAGATCAGATTGCTGGCCTTAATACTTGTCCTATCTTTGGGGGTAACTGTAAGGCTTAAGATTACTATTCAAGTATCACCTTCACATTAATGTGGCTAGGGGATTAGATGTAAAGCATTTAATACGGTGGTAGCAGCTTTCTTCTTAAATATTTCCCAACGCTCTTTTGTTTTATCCCTATCTGATGTTTACTTACCAGCATGATTGCCTGTTGCCTTGTCCTTGATGAGGGTCGGACCTTTGACCTTTGCTTTGTTTAGCCAAGGAGACACTTCTCCTCAGAAAACGTTTCCAGTTCCTTATGACCAGACTTCTTTCACGGCCCATTAACCGGAACGCCCTCATTAGTATTTACCTGTCCATAAGCTATTTGACATCCTCGGACACGGCCCACGACCCAATACCTATATCTGGGCCCTTTTTCCCTACAATAACCCCTCAAAATTCCACTATTTTGCTCCTTGGAAAAAAAGGGGATTTTGATTTTTGGCGATTGTCCTTTCTACTCTTATGTCGTTTCTTTCTATGTAGGTGTCTTTTCAACTGCAAAGGAGCACGCTTTTGATGCTTCGGCATCCAGGATGTTTTAGCATTTACTTCATACGACGCCCTGTCCCCCGCGTTCTACGATGTGGTGGAGATCCTACAGTGAGGAAATTTTATGGGGATTTAGGAGGGAACTCTCTCGCTTACTTTTCCCATTCCTATATATATTGCTCATAGATTTTGGCTGTTCCACTTTTTGCATCTTCAACTCTCAAGAACCAGTCCAAGGAGCCCTTCCACATTTCCGTAAGTTACCTTTAGTATTCCTTCTTAAATTTAGGACCTTTTCTTCCTCAGCCTATTTAATTTACACCTCATCTTCCTAACACCTTCACATACCTTTCAAATGGGTAGATTCTCTAGCTTAGTAGATACCTCAGAAGGTATAGAGAGTTTCAAAGCCCGTTACCGTATTCCCACCAGGGTTTTAATCTAGTATTGCTGTCAACGGGAATGGCATACCATGAGACAAGAAAGAGAGGTAGTGATCCCAATGATTACTTTTATAGAGGAAGGGATGAAAAACCCCATGGGTAGAGTTACTAGGGACTACCTAATCACCCATAGACTTTGCCTCACTTAGTGTGCCCCCAACATGTTTAGAATCCTAGGTAGCATAGATGCCCTTAATGAAAAGATGGTGTGCACCTCACCCATCACGATGCTAACTAGATTTACAATCATCAACACCTCAAAGGTCAGGGGTATTATTTGAAAACTAGGGTCCCTAAGGTCAGGCTTATATCATGTCTCCCTGATACTAACAAGGGTATGGACAAAGACTTTTTAATTGTCTCAGGGGAGTAGCATGATGGACTTCATTGCCCAATACGAGACGGGACACTAGGTGAAGTGTTTAGGTTTAGGCTTACTGCTCTAATAGTACCCCTTTTCTCACTAACAATTTTTGTTTTTACTTCTTTCCCAATTTGTAAATTTGTATTTATTTATTTAACAATTTCGTATTCTAACAATGTCTTCATTTTTGATTAATTTGTAGATAAGTACTCTACAACCCCAAATGTTAGCCTTGTCAACAAGCCCGACCTAACCAGGATACTCAAATCCAAGATCTTCATTCACACTGACAGACAACTACGAGCGGCTCACATCATCCTCAGCTATGACCACGTATCCAGCTTCCAGGCCCCCAAATATGTGATAAAGGTGAAGGATCCTTAGTTGCACCAGATTAATATTGCAGTACCTGGCTTCCTCACTAGTCCTCCTCTAGAAAGCACATAACGAGTGGAGTTACCTTCCCAACGTAGCGCCAAGGAAAAGGCGACCTCTTCTTACCCAGTTCTTGAAGAAACAGCAAAGGTAATCGAGGTTTCAGATTCTGAGGAGGATTTTGAAGTTTTTGATCAACTTTAATCTCTAGAGCCCTCAAGCACCAACTTTAGCCACCTTCCCCCTGCACAAGTTAGCAGTGTCCAAAAAGACACCGGTATACCTAACGTCATGGTACTACATAGAAAAACCGAGACGAGTTTGCTCGAGCTACTGGAATCTCACGCAAGAGGCTCGGTGCTAGAGGTAGTTGTCCAAACCAGACCTCCCACTCCTCTTCTAGCACTCTTCCCAACCTGACCCCGTGGACAAGAAGAGAAAACGGGATCGAAATGGTAAGGATTTAGTTGAAGAGGGAGAGGTCATCCTCTCTAAAGAGTCTAAGCCCCAAAAAGAGGCCAAATGGCTAAGGTAGCACAAACCAAGTCCTCAGTGAGGGGGCAATTTTGGAGAAGGGGCATGATCGTCGCCCCAGGGTCTAGACCTAGAACCCTCCTTTGATGCTGGATGGAGCTCCGCTGCCCTTGGACTCCTCCATCGGGGTCTTCCAAAAGGGGAAGGCAAGCTACATGGCTAACGCCTTGGAACAGCCCCTACAACTACCTTAAGATATTGCTGATTTGAGGTCATTGAAGAAACATGAGGTGTTTTTAACCCTAGAGAGAGACTTGGCGATGCTAAGCCTTATTCTTTACTACCCTTGTGTTTTGTTTTTTTTTTTTTTTACTAAGTGTTTCAAGCATTTCATCTCATTCTTCTTTTCTTCTTCTTCTTAAAAATGCAATTCAGGCCACGCATATTGCAGAGGAGTTGGTAAGTGACTCCCATAGACAGATGAAGGAGGAGGAGGGGCGGCGTATAGTTGCCTTTGAGGCCTTCACTCTAGCCGAGTAGAGGATTAAGGACCTTAACACCAAGTTGACCGAGGCCATCAAAGAGAAAAAGAGTGCCGAGGTTGCTTTGGAGGGGGCCGAGAGGCAGGCAGAAGGTTAGTGCCAACTCCTACGCCAAACCGAAGACCAGCTTACAATAGCCAGATATCAGATAGGTGCTCTGAAGAAGAAGCTAGAGGAAGTGGAGAAGGCTATAGAAAAGATTGAGAAGGAAGGGTATGAGGTTAAGGTGGTCGAAACCGAGAAGAGCCTTAGAGCCCAAGTCACTAAGGTTTGCAGAAGCTATTGCCTCCAAGTGTGGAATGAAGCATTAAACTAGACTGGGGTTTGATGCTTTGTCCACATTAAGGAGGGCTAAAAATGCCTTCTATCCCCTAGCTCTCCGACTAGTAGGCCCCTCGGGCTCTCAGGCCTAGATTGCTCCCAAAGCTCCCGAGCCCCAAAAAAATGTCTCTGACAGTGCCCCTCTGTCTTCTGCTGCCCCTCCCAAAGAGACTGGTCAAGAGGGTTTTGTAGAGAAAGAGAAAGAGCAAGTGAAGGAGATAGCCCCTAAGCCTGCTAAGGATTCTACCAAGGAGAAGGGAGCCTCCCAGAGCTAGGAATTGGTGTTGGTCACCCTCCCTTTTGCTACCAAGGAAGACCCTAAGGGTAAGGGTACAACTCAAGTAGCAATGCCTGAGGTGCCTGCCAAGGCCACAGGAAAAGCCAATCCTCCTCTTCCCAAGACCAAATAGGACTTTGATTGTATTTAGCTGTTTCCTTTTTTAATGTATTTTCTTTTTTATTTATTATTGTATTTTTGTTAGATGTATTTCCTTTTCCTTTCCAAGGTTTTACTTAATGAATGGTACTCTGTTTCCTTTTATATTTTTAGTGTGTTTATAATAGACCAAAAGCAATCTCATTATTGTCTATAATTTCATTAACGCCTATACAATCTACAATCTTTGGTGGTTAAGATGTATCACTATTTTTAACTCTGACAAGTGTCTATTTAACTTGTAATTTAACTGTCAAAACTCATGTAATTGGCAAACTAACAAATTAACTTCCAAACACCTAATAATTGACAATCCGCAATTTAACTTAGAAGCATACCTAGTGTACTTGGAGTACTTGGCTCAAAGAGTTAGGGGCAATTCAAGACTCCATCCATGACTTCACATAAATACAGGATGTTAATTTGTCCAAGGTACACAACCCGAGGAGGATGGTGCATCCAGGGTTCCAACTAACCTTTCAAGTAGTAAAGGGTGTTAATTTACCCAAAGTCTGTGGTTCGAGGAACCAAGCATGATCAATGTTCTATTTAACACTTAGATAAATAGGAAATGTTAATTTACCCAAGGTCCATGGTCCGAGGAACCAAGCATGACCAAGATTCTATTTAACACTTAGATAAATAGGCAGTGGTAATTTACCCAAGGTCTGTGGTTCGAGAAACCAAGCATGACCAAGGTTCTGTTTAACACTTAAATAAATAAACAGTGTTAATTTACCGAAGGTCTGTGATCCGAGAAACCGAGCATGACCAAAGTTCTATTTAACACTTAGATAAATAGGCAGTGTTAATTTACCCAAGGTCTGTGGTCCGAGGAACCAAGCATAACCCAAATTCTATTTAACACTTAGATAAATAGGCAGAAGTATTAATTTACCCAGGTATGTGGTCCGAGGAGCCAGACAGGATCAAGGTTCTGTTTAATACTTAAAGGAATGGAATACACAACATATAATATTATAAACAAAAATGTGGCAGAATTGCCTTTCATTAATAGTAATACCTTTGTAGGTTAATTACATTCTAAGGGCGTGGTACAATATTTTCATCTAAATCTTCTAAAAAGTAAGCCCATATACCAGCTATCGAGGTAATACGATATAACCCCTCCTAGTTGGGCCCTAGCTTTCTCTAAGATGGGTTCTTTGTAGTACCCACAACTTTTCTCAATACCAAGTCTCCAGGTGCTAACGGTCTTGCTTTTACATTGGAATCATAGCCCTGTTTGAGCTTCTGTTGAAATTATGCTAGCTGAACCATGGCAGCTTCTCTTCGTTCCTCAACCAAATCTAGACTTTTTTCCAATAGCCTATCATTGTTGTCTGAAGTGAATATGCTCGTCCTTAGTGTCGGAAATCCAGTCTCTAGAGGGATCACATCCTCAGACCCATAAATCATTGAAAAGGGTGTCTCCTCAATTGACTGACGAGGAGTAGTCCGATATGTCCAGAGAACATGTGGTAATTCTTCCACCCATCTACCCTTCACCTCGTCCAACCTCTTCTTAAACCCATTCACTATAAATTTATTAACAACCTTGACCTACCCATTCCCTTGTGGATAAGCTGGAATTGAATATCTGTTCCTAATGCCTAATTCAAAGCAGTACCTCATAAAAACTTACTATCAAATTGAAGCCCATTATTTGAGATGAGGGTACAAGGAATCCCAAATCAAGTAACAATGTTTTTTCATACAAACTTCTTTGCATCCACATCCCTATTGTTGGCTAGTGGCACGGCCTCTACCCACTTTGTGAAGTAATCAATGCCAACTAGAAGCCATTTCGATTTCCTGCAGTTTTAGGAAATGGTCCTACAATGTCCAAACCCTATTGAGCAAATGGCCATGGACTAGACAAAGGATTAAGGACACCTCCTAGCTAATGAATGTTTTGAGCAAATCTCTGGTATTGATCACACTTCTTCACATACTCTTGTGCCTCTTTTTGCATACTTGGCCACCAATACCCCTAAGTAAGGGCCCTATGGGATAGTGACCTTCCCCCTGTATGGCTTCCACAGATTCCTTCATATAACTTCTCCAAGAGTGGCTCCATTGCTTCAAGATGGACACATAGCAAGTATGGTTCAAAAAAAGAACATTTATACAATTTTTGCTCCTCGGATAACCAGAAACGAGGAGTTTTCCAGCGTACTTTATCTGCCTCCCCCTTCTCTTTAGGCAATGTACCTTCCTTAAGGAACCGAACTAAAGAATCCATCTAGCTAGGCCTGACCTTAATCTGGTGAACCCGGACCTTCCCTTTCTTCTCCTCGGTAGGCATATGCAAATCTTCAATGAGTATAACTCGGGGTAAACCTTGTCCAGAAGAGGTTGCCAAAGTAGCTAGAGAATCAGCATGTGTATTTCTGCTTCTTAGAATTTACTGCAAAGTGAAAAATTCAAAACTTGATTGCAAGCGCCTAGCTTAATTCAAATACTCTTGCATTCTCAAGTCCCTAGCTTCCAACTTTCCCTTTACTTGGCCCACCACCAACCTCGAGTCCAAGAATACCTCTAATGCCTTTCCTCCCATTTTCTGAACCATAACCATCCTTATCAGCAAAACTTCATACTCTGCTTCATTATTCATGGTCGAGAAACCCAACCTTAAAGATATCTCAATGGTGATCTTGTCTGGGGACACCATAACTAGTCCTACCCCAAATCTTCTATGATTAGCTGCACTATCAACATATAATTTCCAAGATGAGAGTCCTTGTAGGGAGATTGTGTCAACTGGTTTTCTTCCCAAGTTTTGCTCCTCGTCCTCCATTTCTACTAGAGATTCAATAAATTCTACCACCAGATCTGCAAGAACCTAGCCCTTAATAGAAGTCTGAGGCATATACTTGATATCAAAGGCTCCCAAAACTGTTCCCCACTTGGCAATTCTTCCTATATAATCAGCCTTTTGGAGTAATGATTGAAGAGGAAATTGGGTTAAAACCACAACAGTATGAGCTTGGAAATAATGAGGGAGTTTTCGTGTAGCATATACCATAGCTAAAATAGTCTTCTCTAGAGGCAAATAATGAACCTTTGCTTCATATAGTAACTTGCTCACATAATAGACTGGTCTTTGTACTCCATTGTCTACCCTTACCAGTACTAGACTAACTGCATGGGATGCCATAGCAATATAGGCGAAAAGAACCTCCTCCTCCTTAGGTCCGGATATAATGGGTGGCTGAGAAAGATAATCCTTCAACTACTGAAAGAAGGGCCTACATTTGTCAATGGACTGTGAAATAAATCGGTTCAGGGCTGCAGTTATTCTTGTCAATTTTTGGACTTCCTTGGGACTCTAAGAAGGTTGTAAATTGTTAATTGCCTTAATTTGATTAGGGTTGAATTCAATTTCACGATAAGTGACCATATAACCCAGAAATTTCCTGAACTGACGCCAAAAGAACACTTAGAAGCATTAAGGCGTAGTTTGTGTTTTCTCAGCACTTCAAAAATACTTCTGAGGTCACTTGCATGCTCGGACTTCACCATATCATCTATGTAGACTTCAATGTTCTTACCAAGTTGAGATTCAAACATCCTAGTCATCATACTCTGATAAGTGAATTCTGCATTCTTCAATCCAAAGGGCATCTCTTTGTAGTCGTAATTCCCAGTAGGCAAAGCAAAAGCAGTCTTTTCTTGATCATCCAGAGCCAATGGTATTTAATGGTACACCTAAAAAGCATCTAAAAAACTCATCCAAGGATGACCAACTGTTGCATCCACCAATTGGTCTATCTGAGGTATCGTGAAGGGATCTTAGGGGCAAACTTTGTTTAGATCCATGAAATCCACACATACTCGCCATTTCCCATTCTT
The DNA here is from genome assembly GCA_025762765.1 of Quercus bicolor. NCBI lineage: Eukaryota > Viridiplantae > Streptophyta > Magnoliopsida > Fagales > Fagaceae > Quercus > Quercus bicolor. The sequence goes on along the minus strand of JAOXJQ010126306.1, from coordinate 4,441 downwards.
CTTTTTTACCACCACTGTGTTGGCCAATCACTTAGAGGAAAAAAAAAAAAAAAAACCCTTTTCTATTGCTTTTGCATGCTTAAGTTTGGTCACTTCTTCTTTAATAGCATCAGAATGTTCTTTGCGCCGAGGTGGTTGCTTCTTAAGGGTGATAGATGGATTAACGTTTAGATGATGACAGATGAAATTTGGATCCACCCCAAGAGCTTCATAAGCATTCCACGTGAACACGTCAACGTTCCTTCTGAGGAAAACAACCAGTTCTTCCTCCTCCTGATGAGGCAACTGAACTCCTACTTGGAAAAACTTCCCTTCATCAGTATCAATGATGATTTTTTCTAACTCTTCACACTTTGCCCCTTCTGCCACAACATCAGAGGACAGGACTGTTCTCTTTGATTGCTATAAATACCTTTCTGTAAAAGTTGAGGATTCACCTTCAGACTGATATCCAATTGCAGCCACCAAATATTGTCTAACCATAGACTGGCTTCCAATCAATTCCTCAACTTGATCCCTTGAAGAGTACTTCATTTTTAAGTGCAAAGTGGAGGAAACAACCCCCATGGCATGATGCAAAGGCCTCGCCACAATAGCTGTGTAGGGGGAATATGCATCTACCACAATAAAGTCCACTTTCACGACCTCCAACCTCGCCTGAACAGGTAATATGATCTAGCCCATTAGGATGACTGTCTTCCCATCAAACCCAACTAGAGGAGAGTTATAATAAGCCAAGTCCTCGGGCTTCAACTTGAGCCCTTTGTACAGATTATGGTACATGATCTCTACGCTGCTGCCTTGGTATACAAAAACCCTCTTCACATCGTACCCTTAAATCCTGAGGGTAACCACCAGGGCATCATCATGTGGCTGTAGAGTTCACACCTTATCCTCCTTAGAAAATCTTAGAGCTGGTCGAGCTTCCATTCTACCCCTCTTAAAATCAGGGGTCAAGTCTTCAGCATGTGGCCGGGCTATAGACATCATCCTAGATGGATAGGAACCAATCCTACTTGGGGTAGTAAGAATAACATTGATCATCTCCAAGGGCGGTCTTGAAAAAGCATCCCTTCGACGTGCCAGCCCTGTCTAACTTCCCTACTCATTGGGCTGATATAAAAAGTGCTTAAGTTTTCCAATTTTAACCAGCTGTTCCAAGTGATTGCGTAAAGTCCTACACCTTTCTGTAGTGTGTTCTCGGTCCTAGTGGTACTGGCAATGAAGACTTTGATTGCTCTTCGTTGGGTCTTCTTCCATCTTATTTGTTCATTTGAAATATGGCTCATTCTTTATCCTATTCAGGATTTGGTGCATAGGTTCCCTGAACATAGTGCTGACTACCTGGGCAGTAGCAGCGCCAATATGTCCAGCAAATTCTCTTCGAGACCTATTATTATTGTACCTATTTGATATGAAATCTCTTCGGTCTTGGAGAATTACTTTAGCCTTCCCCTTTCCCTATTGTTGGTTCTCCCCGACCCGTTTATATTCATCAATTCGATCCATGAGTTGATGTACACTTCTGGCAGACTTCCTGGTTAAAGACTTCCTTAAATCATGCTCGGTAGGTAGGCCGACTTTAAACGTCCTTATTGCTACATCACCAAAATTTCCATCTATTTCATTGAACATTTCCCAATACCTATCTGAGTATGTCTTCAGAGTCTCTCCCTCTAGCATGGCCATAGACAACAAGGAATCCAAAGGACAAGGGACCCTGCTACAAGTAACAAATCGGGACCCAAAGGTCCTAGTAATCTCCTGAAAAGAGGTAGTTGATCCCTCCTTCAATCCGTTAAACCATCTCATTACCACTGGCCCCAAGCTAGATGGGAACACCTTACACATTAAGGTTTCATTCTTTGAGTGAACAGTCATTCTCTAGTTGAAATGGCTAATATGCTCCACAGAGTCCATCCTACCATTATACATGGTAAATGTTGGTTGAGTAAACCACTGAGGAAGTTTTCCCCCTTCAATCCTCCGTGTGAATGATGACTTGGAGATTTGGTGCAAGGCCCTACCCATAGCATCATTTTCCAAGCCCTTGCGAGATAGGCTTCTGCTCCTCCGCCTATGATGGCGGTCTTCATCACAAGAAAAAGACTCACTAAAAGGAGTCCTTGCCCTAAGCCTGTAGCTACAATCATCATCATCAGAATGAGATTCTGAACTTGAAGGAGTCCCTCTCCTTTGCTTACGACGTAACTTCCTCCATAAATGATTTATCTCCAGCTGTATGTTCCTGGTGTTTTTTCCATGGGACACATGGCTTCCACTTCTAGAATGACTCTTACTCGTATGAGTGGTGTGCATGCTAACTTCACGGTTCCTCTTTCATTCAAGATTGAGAAATTGATCTTGATGTTGGGATCCTACAGATTCTTCACGATTTAGTCCTGTTTTTACCGTGATTAAATATGCTCAAGAATGTTCAATTCCCCCACAGATGGCGCCAATTGTAAGGGCATGATTTGCTCCTAAAGCCCAAAAAGCCCAAAACAGTGAATTTGTAAAGAGTGGGCTTGAAAATGAACTTTCAATGAGTTAGGTGTCTAATGATCAAAGTAGGTTAGTTGTTATTAGAAAGCATAAAACAAACAGTTTTGGGCAAGGAAATTCTCCTCAGCAAAGTCTGAGGAAGGTTGTTCTTATATATTTCTCTTAGACTTAATCAATATTATAGTTCTTGAGTGTACAATGGTTTTTCTACAGATTATCTGATGATCCCCCTGTAATGGGGTTTTTCTCCTTTATATTCTCCTTCCTTCTTTCATCTCAGCCCTCCACGTGTAAATCAGATTGCTGGCCTTGATACTTGTCCCATCAACACCTTCTTGAAGTCATTGGAATTAGTTATAAGGCTAAAAATTACTGTTCAGGTATCACCTCTACATTAATGCAACTAGGGGATTAGATACAGAGCATTTAATGCGATAGTAGCAGCTTTCTTCTCAGATATTTCCCAACTCTCTTTTGTTTTATCCCTATCTGATGTTTATCCTTACCAACACGATTTCTTGTTGCCTTGTTCTTGATAAAGGGTCAGACCTTTGACCACTACTCTATTTAGCCGAGGAGACACTTCTCCTTGGACAACATTTCCAGTTCCTTATGACCAAACTTCTTTCACGACCCATTAACCAATATGCCCTCATTAGTATTTACCTGTTGTAGACACCATGTTTCGTTCCTCAATTATAATGCATACCTTTTGCGCATGCGTCCCCCCAAGGATGAACTAATTAAATGACGTGCATAACTCTCTAATCTCTCTCTCATTTGACACTTTCTTATTTTATTTTTCAACTCCTTTATTTATTTATTCATAGTTTTTACTATCAATCTTTATTTTAATTGCATTTGAAGTTACAATTTTTAATCCATGCACACTTGTCTTTTTTTTTCATTTTTCCTACAAAATCTTCAATTTTTGAAATTTTTATCAAAAAAGATCAAGTTTAGTCCCTCAAGCTCCTTCTGTTAATTTAACTTAAAATAATTGCATTTTATTTTAAATATACTGGTAAACCCAGCTTTAGTGGTCCCAAAAAAAAAGGGGACAAAACAAAACCGAATGGTGAGACGTACATTTTGGGTACAGTGGACAAACACCTCCCACTAAGCAAGTCCGGTGTGCCCTCAGCTGCACGATTTTTGTCTTGGTTGTCATTCCACTGTTCCAACTAGGCAGTAGAGGCGTGCAAACAAAAACAGATAGTAGGTGCATGGATTTTAAAATTTTGAAAATAGAGAGCGTAGACCATATAAGGAGGGGGAATAACAATAGGAAGGGGAGAGAAGGAAAAGAGGGAAAACAGAGAGATTTTGTTTTCCACTGGATTCAAGAACTAAGAGACCCATCTATTTCCCAACTCCAAAAATCATTTTTCATTACACCTCTTTGTATTCTAGTTTCAAAAAAGCTTCAAAAAAACACAAAAAAGGAAAAAAATAAAACATTGAGAGATTGAAATTTCTTGAGAGAAAACCTGGTCCTGAGGGGGGATAAATCCCACACTGTACACGGATACTTCAGCACTTCTCCGTCAACCATCACCGGTGGAGCGTCGCATGATGGGAGGACCATCCATCAGAGAACGCCGTTGTTGTCGCCGTTCGTCTCAACGAAGTCACCATCAAATTCGTCCAAGGGAGCTGGGTATGTTTTCAACCTTCCCACTCTTTATTCTTGCGGGATTCAGTGGTTTGAAGACATAGCTTTGTTTGGTATTTGCTTTTTAGTCTGAATGTTAAAGCTTGCTGTCTTGTGAACAAAGAACAAAACTTGGTTGAAATAAAAGAAAGTTTTTTGTTTTTTTTTTTTTTTGATAACCGGTTAGATGAATAAAAGAAGGCTAAAAGTGAAGTGGGGTTAAATCATGTCATGTGACTTCTTAAAAGTTGGACCCGTGCATTGAAAACTTGTGATGAAGAC
>JAOXJQ010126301.1:0-14871 GCA_025762765.1 Quercus bicolor | reverse complement strand
TGAAGTACAGATATCTTGTTTTGAATCTTCATTCTCCAATAGCTGAAAAAAGAAAGAAACCGCCGAATTTGGTTTCTACGAAAAGCAAAACTTTAAATCCCAAAGATTTGATAATGAAACCGTAAAAAGACAAAAAAGGAAAAGAGAGAGACAGAGAGGCGAACATTGACAGCAGTGTTGCCGTGTTGGTAGATTCACGTCTGAACCATAATTTGAAAAACAAGAAGTCTCCTCTCCCATGGCAACGTCTCTCTCTCTCTGTCTCTCACTGTCAAATTTGGTTTTCCTGTGGGTGGGGAAAAACTTATGAATTGTCCTAGGTTACTTTTAGAATATAAATTTTTATTTCCATTATCATATTAACTTATCCTTGGTTTTTGTACGTACAAAGGCATACTACAAATTTCATTCAAAAATCATAAGAAAATTACTCATACTTTAAATTACTCATACTTTTATGTCACACACAACTGTTAACAATATAAAGTGAGAGAGAGAAAGATTGAATAGTCTGTATTTGTGTGTAAATAATAATGTACAATAGAGAGCCTTATATAGGCTAGGCATATGTGCAGTACAAGCAATATGAGTAAACTACAAATACAGTATACTAGGCTAAGCCCAATGGGCTAATCTAGTCTAAGCTATACACTAACATCCCCCCTTAAACTCGAGGTGGTAAAGAGGAAAACAACTGGAGTTTGGATATAAAATCTCAAAGACGACCAGGCCGGTGAGACTTGGTGAAGATATAAGCAGGCTAGTCAGTAGAGGAAATTGAGAACAACTTGAGATTACCTTTCTTGAGATGCTAGTGAGTGATGTGGCAGTTGGTCTCAATATGCTTGGTGCGATCATGGAAGACATCATTATAAGCAATGTAGATAGTACTACGATTGTCACAATAAAGTGGAGTGGTAGTGGGCTGTGGAGCATCCATGTCAGCTAAGAGCCAACGAAGCCAAACAAGCTCACAGGTGGTGTCAGGAAGGGCACGATGCTCAGCCTTAGTACTGAAATGGGAAACTACATCCTGCTTCTTGCTACGCCAAGAGACAAGAGAAGTACCTAACAAGAAACAGAAACCTGTGATAGAGCATCAATCAGTCGAATCACTTGCCCAGTCTGCATCTGAATAAGTATGAAGCTCAAGAGAAGACCGATAGGAGTATTGAAGACCATGATAAAGTGTGCCCTTGACATATCGGAGAATCCGAAGAACAGCAGCATAGTGAACAGAATGAGGGACATCCATGAACTTACTAACCATACCCACGACATGAGAAATATCCGGACGAGTAACAATGAGATAGATCAAACTACCAACCAGCTGACGATAGCGAGTAGCATCAGATATAGGTTCACCATCCAAAGGTGTGAGCTTTGCATTGTATTCCAAGGTAGTGGAAACAGTCTTGTTGTTAGTGATACCATCTTTAGAGAGAAGATCAAAAGCATATTTAGCTTGGGAGAGATAGTATCCATCAGAGGATGAGGTAACCTCAAGTCCAAGAAAATAGTTGAGAGTGCCAAAATCTTTCATCTCAAAATGCTGACTAAGAAAGTGCTGAAGAGAGCAGATACCTGCAGAATCATCTCCAGTAATAATCATATTATCAACATAAAGAAGAATAAGAGTGATACCAGTAGAGGATCTTTGGACAAAGAGAGAAGTGTCATGAGGACTCGAAGTAAAACCCTACTAAGTAACAACTAAACTAAACTTTTCAAACTAAGCTCGAGAAGCCTGCTTGAGGCCATAAAAAGCACGGCGAAGGCAACAAACTTAACTGCCTGAGTGTGGATAGCCAGGGGGTGGCTGTATGTACACTTCTTCTTAGAGGTCTCCATTGAGGAAAGCATTCTTCACGTCCATTTGATAAGAGGCCAACAGCGAACAATAGTCATAGCAATGAGACATCTAACAGATGTAAGGCGAGCAATAGGAGCAAATGTTTCCTCATAGTCAATGCCATACTCTTGAGTAAAGCCCTTGGCAACTAGGTGAGCCTTATACCGTTCAACAGATCCATCAGCCTTAGTCTTGATCTTGTAAACCCACCCACAACCTACTACAGACTGACTAGGAGGCAAATCAACCATATCCCAAGTGTGATTTTTATGAAGGGCATCTAGTTCTTCGTTTATAACTTGCTACTAAAGAGGGTCAGTATAGGCCTCACAATAGGTGTGAGGTTCATAAAGGGTGGCAAGAGCAAAATAGTAGTGATAATCAGTGAGATGAGGGGGAGGAATGCTTACCCGAGTGGAACGATGAAGTTCTGGACCAACAGGAGACTTAGGAGAGGGTGGTGCCACAGTATCCAAGATAGGAGGGTCATATGCCGGGTACAGAACCAGAGATGAGTCGTTTGGAGAGGCAGCTGATGTTGAAGAATCCTTCATAAGTTCAGGATAGAGAGGAAGGAAAATATCAGTAAAAATAGGAGACTCTGAGGAAAAGGATGCAGGGAACTGTTGAAAACTCGTGAAAGGACGATGTTCCCAAAACTTAACATGACGGGAGACACGAAGGCGATGAGAAATGAGATCATAACAGCGAAACCCCTTTTGAGATACACCATGACCAAGGAAACAACAGAGACGAGCACGAGATTGGAGCTTTGTTCGATCATAAAGAGGAAGAGAGACAAAACAAGCACAACCAAAAACCCGAAGAGAGGAGTAGTTAGGGGTTTGACCATAGAGAAGCTCGAATGGTGATTTGTTGTATGTAGTTAGGGAAGGAATACGATTAATGGTGTACAAAGCAGTGAGTGCGGCTTCACCCCAAAAGCACTCAGGAAGATAGGCAGAAATGAGAAGGGTGCGAACAACATCAAGAATGTGACGATGTTTTCGTTCTACTCAACTATTTTGTTAAGAGGTGTAAGGACATGACCATTGAGTAAGGGTCCCATAACTGTCTAAAAAGGAGAGGAAAGATTTATCATTATATTCTTGGGCATTATTTGATCGAAAGACTTTGACGGTGCGATTGAACTGTATTTCAATCATTTTATGAAATGTTTGGTAAATAGACACAAGTTTAGACCTATGGTGAAGCAGATAAATCTAAGTATATCAATAAAAATCATCCTCAAATATGACAAAATATCTAGATCCCCCCTCAGTGGGAACAAGTGCAGGACCCCAAATATGAGAGTGTATAAGATCAAAAGGTGCAGAAGAAAAGGAGTCAATATTATTAAAGGGAAATTTTGTTTGTTTGCCAAAATGATAGGAAGTACAATCAAATTTTTGAAACTGAATTGAACCTAAATGACCTTGAGAAGCTAACAACTGAAGATAAGATAAGGATGGATGACCAACCTTACAACCTGTCATAGATTAGGTGAGGGGGTGGTAGTGGTAGCAGCTGCAAAAACAACTTATGAAGGAATCTTTAAGTCATGAACCTCAAACATGTGACCAATCTTACGGCCTGTCCCAAGCACTTGACCCGTTCGAGAATCTGCACATCCACACCATGATTAGTAAATAGAAGATCTATGCCTGATTCACAAAGTTGACCAGCAAAAAGCAAATTTAGGGATAACTTTGGGATATGAAAAGTGTCACTAAGGGATAAACAAGGAGAAGAGATTGTTCCTTTATGACTAACACGCATAGGAGTTCCATTGGCAGTGTAAATGGTGATGGGGTGTTCTAAGGGTGCCTTATCAAAAAATTGGGATTCATCAGGAGTTATATGGTCATAACATGCAGTATCAAAAACCAAGGTTGTTTACCTGAGGTGACAAAAAGGGTAGTGGAAGTTTAGGATAAAACCTGTTGAATTACTGTCTTGAACTGTACACCTCATAGTTCATAGCCAGAGACTTGCCCAACCAACACATCCTAGTTGGGAACGTGATTGCTTGGGGATACTATGTCTTAGCTTCCCGATATTGCTCTGGGGAATATCGCTACCGAATGTCCCTCTTAAGGTGGGAACCAATTCCAAAGCCACTACTCCCACTCCCAACTAAACACCCACTTAAAGGCAATGGAATTGGACCTCCATGCCCACTAATAACTAAGAATAATCATAACCCCTCCATTGGCAATTCTGGAGAGAATACTAAGAGAAAAGAGAAGTCACTCTAAGGGAGAGAGGGAACAACTCTGTGAGGAAAAGAGAAGGGTTTGAGTAAACAAGAGTGTATTTAGGTTACTGAGCAAAGGATTACCCATAGTAGAAAACCCAAAGCCCACAATACAAATAGATTGTGAGCCCAATTAGAGGTTGAGCCCAACAGCCATATTTTGGGTATGTATAATTGGCACCATCTGTGAGAATCTCCTACAAAGCTGTGGTTCTACTAAGGCGTGAATGGAAAAATGTCCGGAGGTCAGTTAGGGAGTTATGCTATAAATGGCTCTAGGAGGTCTTCTCGGGGATCCACCTAGCAAGAATGAAGGCAAAATAGACGTAAAGATAGGGAGGATGAGGAAGGGCAATCCGGCCTTGGCGAAGGGTCGCTTCAAACATACCGGATGATGTCCGGCACCTCGGGACGTTATCGCTTTAACAGGAGGGATGATGAGCTTGAGCAATGGGACAAGGAACTCGAACGTCTTAGTAGGTTGGTGAGAGATTTGGATTTACAAGCAAGAGGTAGGCGTTAGAGAAGAGATTACGAGGACCGAGGAGAAAGGTTGGCTATTGTGGAGGATCACCGTGGAGTAGGGTCCCATCAATCCGGGTCTCATTAGCACCGGGATCGCTCACGGGAATATGCAGATTGAGATTCGATTTCCCTAGAGGAGAGACGACCCCGGAATACAGCCATGGATGTTATAAGCTGCGTATTACACCAAGCTGCCTGATCACCGTTCTTAAGGGACGTTGAAGGGGCACCTATGCCGAGTAGATTTACACGGCCGCCATTTAATTCTTACGATGGAAAGACGGACCCGGTGGAGCATGTAAGCCATTATATTCAAATGATTTCTTTGCACACTCATAATGATGCACTGATGTGTAAAGTGTTTCCCTCGAGCCTCAGTCCCACTACTTTGAGATGGTTCAATGGGCTAAGGAAATGCTCGATTCACAGTTTTTCTGAATTGATTCAAGAGTTTGGTGTTCGGTTCATAACTTGCAGCTGAGTTCCACAGCCCGTAGACCCATTGCTATCAATGAAATTGGAGGCTGGGAAAACCCTCCGCAATTACGCTAGCCGGTACTGGGAGTTATACAACAAGATTGGTAGAGAAAACGAAAAAATTGCAACGAGCACTTTCTAGATGGGGTTGCTTAAGGATTTCAAGTTACGAGACTCGTTGACAAGAAGGCCTCCCGAGGATATGAGGCAGTTGATAAGGAGTATTGAAGAATACAAGCGGTTGGAGGATAACTAGTTACAAAGTAAAGGCAAGGCCCCAGTCATAAATCATCCTCAGTATATCGGTTTACAATCCATGCCCCGGAAGGATTTGAGGATTTAGGAGCCGGGGTCACAGGTGGGGGAAATGAATGTAGCCTTCAAGGAGCCGATGCACTGGATTATGGATCGAATCAAGAATGAGCCATACTTTCAGTGGCCGAACAAGATGGAGGGCGACCCTTCAAGGAGGAATCAGAATCTATACTGTACTTACCATAGGGATAAGGGGCATAACATCGAATAGTGCAAAGTGTTAAAAGATCATCTGGAGCAGTTGGTAAGGGCATGGTATTTGAAAGAGTTTGTGGTTGACCCCAGGAATCAGGAAGCCGGGCAGGGTGCTCGACCTCGTGAGAATCCTCTCCCACCCCCATTGGGAGTAATGGAAGTCATCCACGCGACCCTAAGGGGCTCTCAAGTGTCTAAGAGGAGGGGGGTGCTGGCTATGGTGTCGGTGAAAAACAGCTCGGGTGAGCAACCTTTCGACAAGAAGTTGAAGTACACTCGGGAGCCCATCACCTTCGATGATAACGATATGGAGGGCACGATTCAGCCGTATGATGATGCCTTGATGGTTGTAGTCTGAATAAATGGTTTCATAGTCTAGAGAGTTTTGATAGATTAGGGGAGCAGTACTGAGGTGATGTATCATAACCTGTTCAAAGGCCTTGGCCTGAAGAATGAAAATCTCACCAAGTACGATACGCCCCTGATGGGGTTTAATGGCCACATGGTGATCCCAGAAGGGCAGATCTTGCTTCCTGTAAATATGAAAGGTAAGGAGGTGATAGTAACATTCACAGTGGTCGCTTCTTTCTCTCCGTACATAGCAATCCTTGGAAGGCCATGGATTCACACAATAGGAGTTGTATCGTCCACCCTGCATGTAAAGGTTAAGTTTCGCATTGAATAGGGAATTGCTGTGGAAAGAGGTAATCAGCAAGTGGCCAGGCAGTGCTTGGTCGCCGCAGTTGACTGAGGAATCAAGCAAAATGAGTCAACCGAGGAGACTCCCTTATAGCAATTATAGGCACCCCAAGAGGAAGCGAGGGCCAGCTGTGTTGAGGACTTAGTGAGAGTAAAGATATTGCCAGATGATGACAGGTGTTTTTTAATTGGAGCGAGTGTGAAGGATAAAGATAAGGTAGATATGTTAATGTTTCTTGTTCAGAATGTGGACGTGTTTGCTTGGAGCCCATATGAGGTGCCTGGGGTGGACCTTGTGTTTATAGTTCACAAGCTCAACGTGGATCCCTTGTACACTCTCAAGAAGTAGAAGCCAAGAAAATCGGCTAAGGAGCATGTCGATGCTATCAGGCAAGAGGTTAAGAAATTGAAGGAAGCTGGGGCTATAAAAGAAATATTTTTTCCAGAGTGGCTTGCGAATACTGTGTTGGTAAAAAAGAAGAACGGCAAATGGAGGGTTTGTGTTGACTTCATTGACCTAAACCGAGTATGTTTGAAGGATCCGTTCCCTATGCCAAAGATTGATTAGCTGGTAGACGCCACCTATGGACACTTGAGGATGAGTTTTCTGTACGCTTTTTAGGGTTATCATCAAATCGCTTTGGCTGCTAAGGATCAGGAGAAGATAGCGTTTATTTCACCTGACGCTAACTATCATTATATCGTAATGCCATTTGGGTTGAAGAATGCTGGGGCCATATATCAACGGATGATGATGAGAATGTTCAGGGATAAGATCGAGCACACGGTCGAGGTTTACATTGATGATATGGTGGTAAAAAGCAAACGGAAGATATAGCATATTGACGATCTCAAGGAGGTGTTCAAAGTACTTCGACGTCACAAGTTATGCCTCAATGCCAATAAATGTGCCTTCGGAGTAGGGGTCGGCAAGTTCCTAGGGTATTTGATCACTAACCGAGGAATTGAAGTCAACCCCAATCAGATTGAAGTAGTGAAACGCCTCAAACATCGAGCAATCCAAAGGAAGTCCAAGTACTGACTGGCATGTTAGTTGCCCTTAATCGGTTTATTTCGAAATTTGCCGACCGCTTTCGACCATTCTACCAGCTTTTGAAGAAGTGGAAGGGATTCCAGTGGAGTGAGAAGTGTGAAAGGGCTTTCTAGGAGTTGAAAGAATATTTGGTGCGAGCGTTTATGCTGCAAATCCAGAACCTGGGGAAGATTTATTCATGTATCTTTTGGTGTCAGAACATACCATGAGTGCCGTGCTTCTGAGGGACCGAGGGGTGCAACAGTTAGTATACTACATCAGTAAGACCCTAGTTGATGCCGAGACAAGATATTTGCCTTTAGAGAAGTTAGTGTTAACACTAGTGCATGCTACACAGAAGTTACCTTACTACTTCCAAGCTCACACCGTTTACGTGTTAACCGAGTATCCCCTACAGTCGTTATTGGAGAGATCTGACTTCACGGGAAGAATAGCTAAGTGGGGAACTTGGCTGGGCTCCTTTGACATTAGGTATCGGCTAAGAAGCTTCGTAAAGGGTCAGGTCCTCGCTGATTTCGTGGTAGAGTTTTCCCCGAGAGGGGGGAAAGAGATGGTTTGACTTGTAGAGGTGATCCCATGGAGGGTATTTGTGAACGGTGCATCCAGCGCATTAGGTGCCGGGGCTGGGATCGTAGTCGTCATGCTAAAAGGAATAAAATTGGAACATTCCTTTAGGTTAGGCTTTAAGGCCTCCAATAACGAAGCTGAGTATGAGGCATTGCTGGCCAAGTTGAGAGTTGTATCAGATTTGGGTGCTAAAGAGGTAGAGGTCTATTCAAATTGTCGGTTGGTGGTCAATTAGGTACAAGGAAGCTTTGAGGCCAAGGATGCCCGGATGATGGAGTACTTACAGTTGGTGAAACAAGCTATGGACTGCTTTTTGAGCATCAAAGTGGTTCAGGTGGCAAGGGGGTAGAACCGGCACGCTGATTCTTTGACCACATTGGCGTCATCATCAACCGAGGGAATTCCTCGATTAATAAAAGTGGAGTTGGTAGCAGAGCCAAGTATCAATGCAGGAGTAGGTGTCTCACTGGTGTCAACGGTTGAGCCATGTTGGATGGATCCGATCATCAGCTTTTTAGCCGAGGATCAAATGTCGGCTGACAAGAAGGAAGCAGAGAAAGTATGCTAAACAGCTGCTTAGTATTGGTTGTCTGCCGATTATAAGCTATATCGAAGATCTTTTGACGGGCCTTACTTGAAGTGCTTACACCCCGATAAGATTGAGGAACTCCTAGTCGAGCTATATGACGGGGTGTGCGGCAGTCACATGAGGGGAAATTCGTTAGCTCATCGGGCAATGACCTAGGGGTTTTGGTGGCCGCTAATGCAAAATGATGCTAATGAGTATGAGCGGAAATATGAGCAATGTCAGAATCACGCCCCTATGATCCACCAACTGGTACGGAACTTAAATCCCATTAATAGCCCTTGGCCCTTTACACAGTGGGGGCTAGATATCGTTGGCCCATTTCCTCGGGCAACAAGAAACCGGAGGTTTGTCCTAGTAGCCGTGGATTACTTCACTAAATGGACAGAGGCAGAGGTGTTGACAAACATCCGAGATGTGGATGTTAAGAAGTTTGTATGGAGGAATATAGTGATGAGATTCGGGGTATCGGAGTCCCTAGTGTCAGATAACAGGTTGCAGTTTGACAGCAAAGCTTTCCGCGAGTTTTGTAGCAGCTTTGGCATCACAAATCGATATTCAACCTCGGCATATCCACAGAGCAACGGCCAAGTCGAGGCCACCAACAAGGCCATTATGAACGGGTTGAAGAGGAGGTTAGAAGGTGCTAATGCCAGGTGGGCAGAGGAGTTGCCTAGTGTTTTATGGGCATACCGAGCTACCCCAAGAAGGTCCACGGGAGGAACCTCGTTCTCCCTAACATATGGAGCGGAAGTAGTTATACCGGCAGAAGTGAACTTGTGCAGTGCCCGGGTTTCAAGATTTAGCCTCGCCGAGAATTCAAAGTTGATGTTGAAACAGTTGAACTTGTTAGAAGAAAGCCGAGAATCAGCAACTATACGGTTGGTAGAATATCAGCAAAAACTTGCTCGAAGATACAACAGGGACGTGAGGAAAAGGGAGTTTGGAGTGGGAGATCTGGTACTTCGGAAGGTAGTGGGGAATACACAAGACGTTAACGCAGGGAAGTTAGCACCAACTTAGGAGGCACCATGTAGAGTTACTACCATTGCAGGTGCATGGGCGTATTATTTGGAGGATTTGGATGAAAGACCCCTTCCCTGACCATGGAGTGCCCACAACCTGAAGAAATTCTACTACTAATTATCAATACACGGGTACATATTGAGTGTAATGTTATGTATTGTTAATTAATACAAAATTGGTGTTTATCCATGCAAGTGTATTTGTACTAATAATTCCATCGTTGCTAACTCATTAGCCCCGGTCAATATACGTGAAGAAGGCTGAGGCAAATTATCCTAACGACAGAAACTTACCTTCGGTTCGATTTTTATCACCGAGCAAGTGGAAACCTTGCACTAAAATATCCTAAGGACGGAAACCTATTCTCGGTTCAATTTTTATCACCGAGCAGGTGGAAACCTTGCACTAAAATATCCTAAGGACGGAAACCTGTCCTTGGTTCAATTTTCATCACCGAGCAGGTGGAAACCTTGCATTAAAATATTCTAAGGATAGAAGCCTGTCCCCGAGTCGATTCTCATCACTAGGCCGGTGAAAACCTTTTGTCAAATTATTCTAAGGACAGAAGCTTGTCCCCTGGTCGATTTTCATCACCAGACAGGTGAAAACCTTATTTCAAATTATTCCAAGGACAAGCCTGCCCTTGGGTTGATTTCCATCATCGGACAAGTAGAAATCTAATCTTAAATTTATCTATGGACGTAAACCTGTTCCTGGGTTAACCCTCGTCACTGGACAGGTGGAAACTTAATTTTTATCTAACATGAACTTGTTCCCGGGACGATCTTCATTGCCGGCCAAGTGGAAAACCTTACATTAACCTTACAAGCTTCTCGGCCCTACACTAAATTTTCCTAGATAAACCTAAACATGTCAAATTTAGTTCTTATTACCGAGGAGCCAATTCTTTCTAGATGTAGACGGGCTTTTATAGACTAGTCCCAGTCATCATACTACACAAATATGATTTACCCTCTTGAAGATGAATGAGAAAGCAGTTTCGATCACCATTTAGAGGCAAATCGAGAGCGAACTATCTGGTAATTTAGAATATATGTATATATATATATATATATATATATATAAGAGGAAGAAAATGAAAGAACACAACAGAAAGAATAACTTTGTAGCAAACGTTTGTAAACATGATTAAAACAAGCAAATAAAGATTAAACTAATGTTTTGTCACCACAGCCCAATGATTATAGGAAAATAAGACTTAGGAAAATGAGAGGTAAATTATTGTTCAGCCACCACAACTCGGTGACCATAGGCAAACCGAGCAAATAAAAGTAAAAGAAAAACTTCAATTAAACATAAATAGGAAATAAAAGTAAAGTGAAACATAAAGATTAAACGGAGGCATCATTGGGCGTAAGCTAGATAACATCATCATCAGGCGCATTCCCTGTCGATTCGTCAGTAGCCGGTGTGTGCCTTGTCCATCCTCTGCAGCATGAAGGTTGCTAGTGACCTTAAGGTCGTCCATTTCCACATGAGTGTCAATGGCGTGGACTAGCTCCCTCATGCTAAGGGTCTCCTCTTCATTGGCAGCATCGACTTGGCTGTGGACCTGGGGGGGGGCAATAGCCGGGTAGGGAATTTGCTCGAGATTCCTTAGTGGGGAATCCTCTGCTACCCCCATGGCCTGTAGAGCTGCCAGCCACCCTTTGCCGAACTCATGACTCCGAGCCTGGTGGACAACGAGCTCCACAGAATTTTCAGCATCTGCGAAGCCTAGATTGTACCCCCTCTACTTGGAGGCATCAAGAGCCGCCTTAAGGTCGGTAATCTCGTCTGTCTGGGCCAATGTTAGGCTTTCTGCCTCCGTCAGTTTGAGCTCTATGCTCCCCAACTTGGCCTCCACCTCGGCCAACTTCTTTTCAGCTACCACTCGGGAATTTTCGGCAGCTTATCCCTCTTCTCGGTAGCGCTAGCCACTTTGCCCTTCTCTTTTGTCATGTCCTCCACCATGTCCTTTAGGGCCTTCTCCCTCTCTAAGTCCTTGGCCAGATTTTTCATTCTTTCATCAAGAATGTAAGTCAATTGCGTGGCCTGGTAACACAACAATAATAAGATATCACAAGTGTAGGGGAAAAGGAAATACGCATGCAAACGAAATAAATGAAAAGTAAAAGGTTACTGCGATTGTGTGCCACTAAAACCATCTTGCCATTAACTCCTTGGTAGCCTCTGAGAAACAGCTGACGTCCTCGGGCGAAAAGAGACCATGCACTAGGCTCTGGGCGACCTGCCCCCTTTGGCCCTGAGACCAAGTCCTCACGCTGGCAGTCGCCGATAAAGGCCCGTCACCGAGCTTTAAGGAGGGCTGCCATCCCACCTCGGGCCTAGAAAAGGACGCGACATTTCTCCTGACCTAGGCGGGTGGCTGGGAGGCACTAGTTGGTTCCCGGATTACAATGTTACTGGATGCCTGAGGAGGGGTCTTTGAAGGAAGAGGCAGAGGCGGATTAGCAACGCACTATTTCTTTTTTGCACAGCCAAAAGGAGGGGGCGGAATCCAATCTTTACCTAGAGGCTGTTGGGATTGAGAAGCCAAACGTGCGCTGGGCAAGAATTGGTCAACGGTTAGGGCTTGTCTGGTTACCATTTCTTCACCGAAATCAGCAGTTGCTTCTAAGGAGTGGGTCGGGTCAGTTGCTTCTGGCTCGGTAGCTTGAGCTATAGCGTCGGGCTCCTCAACGGGTATGTGGGCTTTACGGCTCTGGGACATGCGCTCGGTTGACTTGTCCCTCATTGGGGCAAGGTCCTCCGTAGTAATGTAACAGGGGTCCAGATCCTGAGCTTCACTAGTGGTCAATGAAGGCGAGAGAAAGTTTGCGTGTCGGACGTTTATATATGAGAGAAGTGGGTTGTCTACTAACAACGCCTGGTTGAATGATTGCCAGGTAGAATAAACCGAGTTGACACTGAGTATCAAATGGGATGCTCGGAGTTGTCCGTCCGTGTGCACAAAAATTTTTGACCTAAGTATAAAGTTAAGATCTCTCACGTGTACAACTCAAAGATCTGGTTAAAACCTTTTTCCTTCTGCAACAAATCAACGAAAAGGCCGGTTAGTTTATATGTAAGCAACTAAGTAAAAGATTCAAACTTAAAGCAAATAAAGGTTCTCGGTACCGACCAACATCACGCGGCGAAAACGGGCAAGGGAGTTCATCGGCAAGTCAATTGCCGCTCACTCGAACAAATTCCCCCGCCGAATTTCTATTAGAATCGGGGAGGCATGATATCAGCCGTACCCGCATATCTCTAGTTTTTAAATAGTAATCAGACCTAATGTTTCTGCATAGATTGTACATGAAGTTAATATCATGGTAGTTTAACTGTAGACCAAGTATTCGGTTTAACCTACTCACATAACTCACCACTCGATAAAATTTGGGGGGGAGTTGGTTGGGACACAAGCCGTAAAATCTAAAGGTGCCTATAATGAGAGGGTCCACAGGGAACCTAACCCCACCTTTGAGAATAGCCATAAGAGGGAAAAAGACAATGTTTGAGCCAGAACGCCTATGGAGGTCGATATCGCCCTCGTGACAATAGGTGATATCAACATCTCTAGGGACATTGTAGGCTGCCTTAAAACTAGCCAAGGACCCTTCTGAAGATAGGAGGTAAGAATAACCCATTCCTAAATTAAGATTAAAGGAAAACTGAAAGAAGATGAGAGAATGAAAGGAAAGGCAAAGAGAACTTACTGTGGGCTCTAGGAAGAAATGGTATTTTGGGCTGGAGGATAAGCGCACGTAAGAAGTATGCTCGACAGAGAGGGAGTTTCAGGAATGAAGAATGTAAAAAGTGAAGAAGAGATTCAGGAGGAACTACTTATAGGAGCCAGTGGAGGAATAAATAATATTTAATAAATGAGGGGCGGGAAACTCTATGAATCCCCATTGTAATTGCCATGCGCGTCGCCTCAGTTCACGAACCATAAAAAATGATGACAGTTGAACCAAACAGTCAATTACAATGCACCTTTTAAAGGCACATTAATGCGCGTTTAACCGTCCAGAATCTACCCGTTAAACTTCTCAGATAGTTTCTGTCTCTTAGTGTCCTTGATTCGTTACTAGGGGCCGGGCACAAATCAAGGGGGGGCTAATGTACGGCACAAGGGTCCCCAGGTCCACTTAGGCCACGAACTTCAACCCTACAGTGTGGCCCATGGTTCCAACCCCTTTGTCCAAAGCCGGGCCCTAGGCCTGCTAAGGCCATGGGCCCGAGATCCATGCCACTGCACTTGACCTAAGGCCCGTTGGGCATACGATCTTGAACTGTAGACCTCATGGTTCATAGCCAGAAACTTGCCCGACCAACATATCCTAGCCAGGAATGTGATTGCTCGGGGATACTATGTCTTAGCTGCCCGGTGTTGCCCTAGGGAATATCGCTGCCAAACATCCCTCTTAAGGTGGGAACTAGTTCCAAAGCCACTACTCCCACTCCTAACTAAACACCCATTTAAATGCAATAGAATTGGACCTCCATGCCCACTAATAACCAAAAATAATCATAACCCCTCCACTAATCTTGAGCTATAAATAAGAGATGGGAATGAGGAAGGGGGGGTTGGCAATTCTGGAAAGAATACTGAGAGAAAAGAGTAGTCACTCTGAGGGAGAGAGGGAACAACTCTGTGAGGAAAAGAGAAGGGCTTGAGTAAACAGGAGTGTATTTAGGTTACCAGGCAAAGGATCACCCATAGTAGGACCCAAAGCCCACAATACAAATAGATTGTGAGCCCAATTAGAGGTTGAGCCCAACAGCCATATTTTGGGTATGCACAACATTCTTAAACAAATCATTCATACAATCTTTTCCAGCCATATTCATAAACAAATCATCTATACAATCTAAAAAGTAAATAAAAAATAATTATACTATTAAATCCATTAAAATTTTTTACAAAAAAATTATAACAATATATAGATGAAAGATGTCTTCCATACGTTACCCAAAAAAAAAAAAAAAAAAAAGGTTAAAAAGTTAAAAAGTAGTGCCACAAAAAATGTCTATGATAGCATGGTTTTCAGATCCGGACCGGACCGTACGGTCCGACCGGAATAACCGTGACCCTCTCATCAATCCGGTTCTTTAGACCCTAAAAACCGTTCTATACATAAAAAGCATGAAACCGTTCCAACCGCGGTTGAACCGGCCGGGTCTAAAAACCGTTCACGGTTTTCACGGTTCAGATCAAAGCAATAAAAAAATTTTAAAAAAAATTGTTGAACCTCCTTCTTCTTGCGTGTCTCTCTATTACTCTTTGCATTTTTCTTTTTCCGCTCTCAGAT
>JAOXJQ010126283.1:0-16001 GCA_025762765.1 Quercus bicolor | reverse complement strand
GTTGTTAAATCTAATAATATCTTCCAGTTTGTTGTATCTTGTGTTGTGCTCAATCCCATATTTTCATGTTCTTTTTTTCATCTCCTTAGTAGTTTATATTATTACTCAACTTCCATAATTTTTCTGCTTCCTTATTCCATAATCTTCTTACACCTTCTCTCTTCTTACACCTTCTCCCCTAATCTAGTAGTTCTGATGGAAGAGTCACGTTTTAGTGTTGCTCATATTGCTGTTTGTGTAAATCTCTTGTGAGATCTGTAAGGAGCTTTCCTTTACACAAGTTTAGGATTATCAAGAAGGAGATTTGTTCAAGAATTTGATGATCATTCAGTTGCTGCCATAAGAACTTAAAGAAACACAAGTGGGTGTGCTTGTACTTGCTAGAGAATCCAAGAAAGAAGAAGTCTGTGGTCTCGGAGCTTGCACGTGGTCATGTCAGTAAGTTTCTACTAGTGGGTAGCAATAGGATGTTAGTGGTCTAAGTCGCTATTGTAAAACTTTGATTCTTTCTAGTGGATTTGCTTTTTACCTTGAGGATAGCTAGGTTAAATCCTCTCTAGGTTTTTTACCGGTTTGGTTTTTCTGGGTTATCATATTGTTGTGTTTTTTATTCTCCGCTGCTATTCATTGATATGATATATTTAATTTGACTAAGTAATCACTTGGCTAATTACCTAGGTTAATCTGATTATGGTTTTAAGGGGTCTAAAAACTATCACAAAGAATGGCCATTCACTCCAGAAATGATGCCTTGATGTGCAAAGTGTTTCCATCCAATTTTAGGCCCGTGGCGATGAGATAGTTCGATGGTTTGAAAGAAGGTTGTATTAGCTTCTTCAAGGAGCTTATTGGGGCCTTTGGGGCTCGTTTTGTGACTTGTAGTAAGGTTCCTTGGCCCTTAGATTCCCTATTGTCTATGACCATGCGAGAGGGGGAGACTTTGAAAACGTATTCTAACAGGTATTGGGAGATGTTCAATGAGATAGATGGGAACTTCAATGACGTGACTATAAGGACTTTCAAGGTCGACTTACTCGCCAAGCATGATCTGAGAAAGTCTTTGATCAGGAAACTAGTTAAGAGTGTGCGTCAGCTCATGGACTATATTGATGAGTATAATTAGGTCAAGGAGGACCAGTAACAGGGAAAAGGGAAAGCTAAAATGGTCCCTCAGGATAGAAGGGACTTCAAGTTGGATAGGTATAATAACAACCAACCTCGGAGAGACTTTATGGGGCATTTTGGGTCTACTACTACTTAGGTTGTCGGTACTGTGTTCCGAGAGTTAGTACACTAAATCCTGGAAAAGATTGAGAACAAGCCATATTTTTAGTAACTGAACAAGATGGAAGGAGACCCCACGAAGCGCAACCAAAGTTTTCACTGCCAGTACCACTAGGAGCAAAGGCACACCACGGAAGATTACAGGACGTTGTGGAGTCATTTGGAGCAGTTGGTTAAAATTAGGAAGTTAAAGCAATTCTTCTATCAGCCTAATGGATAGGGTAGTCAGGCAGAATTGGGGGCTCAGAGAGTCGCTTCTATAAGACCACCTTTAGGTACAATTAATGTCATCCTTGCTACTCTAGGGAAAACTGGTTCTCGGCCGTCTAAGGTGCTGTCAATAGCTCAACCATTTATTGGAGACTTACCCCCTAATTCGAAGAGGAGTAAAGTGGAGGTCCGACTAGCTTTAAGCTTCTCCGATAAGGAAAAAGTCAGAACCTTGTAGCCACACAATGATGCCCTGATGGTTACTCTCAAGATAGGAGGGTATGATGTGAATAGGGTGCTGGTAGATCCGAGCAGTGATGTAGAGATCATGTATCCTGACCTATATAGGGGACTGAAGCTGAGGCCCGAGGACCTAACCTACTATGACTCCCCTCTAATAGGGTTTGATGGGAAGATTGTCTTCCCAAGAGTCCAAATTAGACTGCTTGTTCAGGCAGGGTCAAAAGTCGTGGAAGTGAATTTCATCGTAGTAAATGCCTACTCCCCCTACACTACTATTGTGGCAAGATCATGGCTTCACGCCCTGGGAGCCGTGTCTTCCACCCTTCACTTGAAAGTGAAGTACCAGTCAAGGGACCGGGTTGAGGAGCTAGTCGGAAGCTAGTCTGTGGCTAGACAGTGCTTAGTGACCGCAATTAGACATCAGGCTAAAGATGAACCCTCGGTGTCAGCCAAGCAGGATTTATAGCAATCAAGGGTGCCGATGTTGTCTATGGGGGAAGGGGCAGAAGGGGCTAAGTGCGAGCAACTGGAGAAAGTTGTTATTAGCAACGATGAGGAGAAGTTCTTTTAGGTCAGAGCTTGGCTACCTCCTTGGGAGAGGCAACAACTGATGGATTTTCTTAGGAAGAATATTGATGTATTTGCGTGGAGCACCTATGACACCCTTGGGGTAAATCAAGATTTCATTTGCCACCATTTAAACGTCAATCCATCTACCATCCCCAAGAAGCAACCACCGCGGCGCTCATCTAAGGAACATTTTGATGCCGTGAAGGGGGAAATACTCAAGTTGAAGTGGGCTAGGGCCATGAAGGAGGTATTATACCCCGAGTGGCTGCCTAACATAGTGGTGGTGAAGAAGAAAACTAGGAAGTGGCGAGTGTGTATGGACTTTATAGATTTAAATAAAACTTGCCCGAAAGACCCTTTCCCCCTGCCTCGGATAGATCAATTAGTGGACACTAATGTAGGCCATCCTCGAATGAGCTTTTTGGACGCCTTTCAGGGTTATCATCAAATACCATTAGTTTTGGACAATCAGGAAAAAACTGTTTTTCTTACACCTACTGGGAATTACCACTACAAATTAATGCCCTTTGAATTGAAAAACGCAGGGTCTACCTACCAGATAATGATGACTAGGATGTTTGATCCTCAGTTGGGCAAAAATATTTAGGTGTACATAGATGATATGATGGTAAAGAGTAAAGTAGAGTCCGAGCATATAGGTGACCTCGAGAATATTTTTGAGATATTGAGGAAACACAAACTGCGTCTTAATGCCGCTAAGTGTTCTTTTGGAGTAGGCTCTGGAAAATTTTTGGGTTATATGGTTATCCACCGCGAAATCGAGGTTGACCCTGATCAGATTAGAGCTATTAATGACCTGCAGCCTCCTCAGAATCCCAAAGACGTCTAGAAATTGACAGGAATGATTGCCACTTTGAATCAATTCATTTCTCGATCAACGGACAGGTGTAGGCCCTTCTTCTAGTTGTTGCATAAGTGGAAGGGATTTGAATGGACAGAGGAGTGCTCCTAGGCCTTCTAGCCGTTGAATGAATATCTTTCTCAGCCACCTATTATGTCTAAGCCCAAACGGGAGGAGGTTTTATTCACTTACATTGCTGTAGCCTCACATGTGGTGAGTCTAGTACTAGTGTGAGATGATGATGGGGTGTAGAGACCAGTCTATTATGTTAGCAAATCATTACATGAGGCAGAGATTCGCCATTTACCATTGAAGAAGACCATCTTGGCAGCAGTGCATGCTACACAGAAGCTCCTACATTACTTCTAAGCCCACACTTTTGTGGTTCTAACCCAACTCCCTCTCTGATCACTGCTTCGGAAAGCTAATTACACAAGAAGGGTTGCAAAATGGGCAACAATCCTAGGAGCCTTCAATATTAAATACATGTCTCGCACCTCTATAAAGGGCTAGATCCTCGTCGATTTAGTGGTAGAGTTTGCTAAGCCTTCGTTTGAAGAAAACGATGAAAGGCTAAGCATGAATGGAAAATCAGTTGGGATAATCTCCCCATAGGGACTTCTCTCTTGGAAGGTGTATGTTGATGGCACAGCAAGCCAAAAAGGATTAGGAGTGGGGCTAGTTGTAGTATCTCCAGAAAGGATCATCATTGTGAAATCCTTAAAACTGGGCTTCTTGGCCATGAACAATAAGGTTGAGTATGAGGCTTTGTTGGTGGGAATGGATATGGTTCAGAAAATGGAAGGAAAAACAGTGGAAATGTTCTCAGATTCGAGGTTTGTTATGGGCTAAGTAAAGGGAGAACTGGAAGCCAGGGATGTGAGAATGCAAGAGTACCTGAACCAGGTTAGGCTCTTGCAATCAGGGTTTGACTCATTTTCCTGACACCAAATCCCTAGAAGCAGAAATACGCATACTGATTCCCTTGCCACTCTTGCAACCTCCTTAGTGTAGAGTCTACCTTGGGTCATCCTGGTTAAGGACCTATGCAACCCTACCGAGGTGAAGAGCGAGAAGGTCCAAATTCATCAACTTAGGGTGGGACCCAGTTGGATGGATCCTATTGTCCTATTCCTTAAGGATGACATCTTACATGAGGAGAAGGGGAAGGTTGACAAAATGCGAAGGAAAGCCCTCCAATTTTGGTTGTCTAAGGACCAAAAGTTGTACAAGTGCTCTTTTTCTAGGCCATATTTGCTATGCATCCATCCTAAAGTGGTGGAGCCACTCCTAGAGGAGTTGCACGAAGGGATTTGTGGAAGCCATACAGGAGGCAGATCCTTGTCTCACTAAGCCCTTACTCAAGGATATCGGTAGCCCAATGTGCAAAGAAAAACACAAGAATACGTGAAGAAATGTGACCAATGTCAGAATTCATTCCCAACATGCATCAGCCATGGGGTATTCTTAATCCTTTGTCTAGTCCCTGGCCTTTTGCTCAGTGGAGCTTGGATATTGTGGGGCCTTTCCCTAAAGCAATAGGAAATAGGAGATGGCTTTTGGTCAGCACTGATTACTTTACCAAGTGGGTTGAGGCTGAGCCACTAGCAAACATCAGGGACGTGGATGCCAAAAGTTTTATGTGGAAGAACATTGTCACTCGGTTTGGGATTCCTCATACCCTTATCTCAGACAACGGACTTTAGTTTGATAGCAAAGCTTTCAGAAGGTACTATTGTGAATTGGGTATCACAAATAGGTATTCCACTCCGACTTATCCCTAGAGGAATGAGCAAGCCGAGGCCATCAATAAGGTCATAATGAATGGACTCAAGAAGAGGTTGGATGATGCAAAGGGCAAGTGGATGGATGAGCTTCCACATGTCCTCTAGACATATCGGACTACCCCTCATAGGTCAACGAGGGAGACATCCTTTTCAATGACTTACGGGGAAGAGGTTGTGATTCCTCTAGAGACTGGATTCCCAATGCTGAGGACTAGCTTGTTCACTCCAGAAAATAATGACCACCTACTAGAAAAGAGCCTAGATCTAATCAAGGAATGGAGAGAAAATGCCATGGTTCAATTAGCATACTATCAACAAAGGCTTAAACAAGGGTATGATTCAAATGTAAAGTTAAGACCATTGGGCCTTGAGGACTTGGTATTAAGAAAGGTTGTGGGTATTGCAAAAAACTCAGCATGAGGGGAAGTTAGGGCCCAATTGGGAAGGGTCATACCGTATCACCTCGGTAGCAAGCATAGAAGCTTACTTCTTAGAAGATCTAGATGAAAAAGTTGTACCGTGACCTTGGAATGTAAATAACCTTCGAAGGTACTATTATTAATGAAAGGCAACTTTTTCATGTTTTCATTTATGATATTATATGTTGCATTAATTACCTATGTGGATATTAAACAAAACCTTGGTCATGTTTGGTTCCTCGGACCACATACCACAGGTAAATTATTATTCCTGATTACCTGTGTGGATATTAAACAGAACTTTGGTCATATCTAG
This sequence comes from Quercus bicolor, assembly GCA_025762765.1. Taxonomy (NCBI): domain Eukaryota; kingdom Viridiplantae; phylum Streptophyta; class Magnoliopsida; order Fagales; family Fagaceae; genus Quercus; species Quercus bicolor. The sequence goes on along the minus strand of JAOXJQ010126283.1, from coordinate 10,310 downwards.
TTCCTCAGACCACATACCTTGGGTAAATTAATATTCTTGATTACCTGTGTGGATATTAAACGGAACCTTGGTCATATCTAGTTCCTCGGACCACATACCTCGGATAAATTAATATTCCTGATTACATGTATGGATATTAAATAGAACCTTCATCATGTTTGGTTCCTCGAACCACATACCTCGGGTAAATTAATATTCCTGATTACTTGTGTGAATATTAAACAGAACCTTGGTCATGTCTGGTTTCTCAGACTACATACCTCGGGTAAATTAATATTCCTGATTACTTGTATGGATATTAAATAGAATCTTGGTCAGGTCTGGTTCCTCGAACTACATACCTTAAGTAAATTAATATTCCTGATTACTTGTGTGGATATTAAATAGAATCGTGGTTATGCCTGGCCCCTCGGACCACATGCTTTAGGTAAATTAAAATTTCACGTTATTTCTCTAAGTATTAAACAGAACCTTAGTTATGCCTGGCCCCTTAGACCATATGCCTTGGGTAAATTAATACTTCATGTTATTTCTCTAAGTATCAAACAGAAACTTGGTTATGCCTGGCCCCTCGGACCATATGCCATGGGTAAATTAATACTTCACGTTATTTCTCTATGTATTAAATAGAACCTTGGTTATGCTTGGGCCCTCGGACCACATGCCTTGGATAAATTAATACTTCACATTATTTCTCTAAGTGTGAAATGGGACCTTGGTAATGTTAGGTCCCTTGGACCACATGCTTTGGGTAAATAAACACTTATAATTATGTAAGCCTATGGTGGAATGGAGTGCTAAGTGAAATTCTAAGTATGGTGGCCCTCTTGGATCATACACTCTAGATAAACATGAACTTCACTATCATTTGAGGTTAAGAAGAAAATCCAGAAATACACTTCATTCATTGAGCTATTTACCTGAGGTATACAAGGTTTACTTTTTAGGTTTAGTTACTAGAGGCCAAGTGCCACAGACAAGGTAAAGTTGTCCAATTACTCTGCTACATGAAAGTTTATTTGAGTTAACTAGTTATTACTATTAGCTTTTTTCAAAGAAAGAGTGTTCACCCTTAGGAGCATCATCAATTTAAAGTCTTAGCACAAGGCAAAACAATAACTATAGCTTACTAGAGACAAACATTGCAAGAAAAACTAAGGTCCACAAAGGCAAAAAGTGATATCTTTTCATTCAAAAAAAGGAAAAGTATATCATGGATTGGGGCATACTATTGCCCTAAGAAAAAAGTACAAAGAAAGAAATAAAAAATCCTAAGCTAAAAGTACAAAGAAAAAAAAATCCTAAGCTAAGCCTTCGTCGGAGAAGGTTCTTCTTTGCTAACCAACGGGGGAATGGAAGGATTAGTGGCCTTCTTCTCCTAGGCCACAGCTTGAGGCTTGGCCGACACGGACCGCTTCACCTTAAGAGTGGCTTCCTTGCCTTTGCCTTTGTCCTCTAGCCAAGCACTACTCTGGCCAACCTCCTTACCATTGGCCACTTCCACCCTACTACCTTGGTCACTAGCCTTACCAGGCCCTTTAATGGCTCGGGAGGGGGAAGAAGGGACTCGGTAAGAGGAGGTTGCTCAGTCGTAATTAGAGTAGCGACAGTTTTCTCGAGGTCTGTCTCAGGGGCTTCTCGAAGGTCCTCGAGATAATAGATGTTCTTGGCTTTCCTCCACTTCGAGTCCGTAGGAGCTCTAGCCACGTTTAGGGCCTCAGTCTAAACCTCATGGCAATATTACCTGCAAACCCCAGCCAACTCTTCAATCAACCAGGCCTCGGTCTCTTGCACTCCGAGGTCATAAAACTTCTACCCTGCAATGTCCACAACTGCCTAAGCCACCTGGGCAGCCTCTTTGGCCTTGGACAGCTCCACCTTCAGCTTGGTCGTGGCCAGCTCTATCTTGGTGTAGTGGAGCCTTTGACGCTACTCCTCTGTTTGTTCCTCAACATTCCTAAGGCCAGCCTCTGCGCTCTTCCGGTCCCTATCCGCGATAGCCAGCTTTAGAGCCAACTCCTTGTTCCTGCACTCGGTGACAGCGAGGGACCTACTTTCCTTCATGAGGACGTTATCTGCAAGCCTTGCCTCATTGCGGGCATCTTTCACCCACTCCTCGGCAGGAAAACCTCCTGGATGGCCTACGCAAAGACAAAAAAAACACTCCGTGAGATAAGTAAACAAAGGACTAGCACGAGATTGGCAGGACCAAGTTAGAAAGCTCACCAAAGCTAAGTCCCTCTTCAGGTACATAAAGAGATCCGACTGCCTCATGTTCTTCAAGGCGTCCATGTCCTTAGGTAGCAGAAGAGGCTGCTCTAAAGCCTCAACCACATGATAGGCATGACCTCTTTGAAACTTCCTAATGGAGGAGTTCCAGGGTATCACCGCGCAATCCAACTCCAGCCAGGGGTTCCAAGTTGGATGGAGCACGTCAGCAGAATGCTTGGCCTCCTTACTCTCAACCGCTGGCTCTTGGCCGTCTTCTACTGCTTAGGCTCCTTTTGGGGGACCACCTCCCCCTCCTCGGACACCTTCTTTTACTTCTTCAGGTTGGCCATAGTGAAAGGATTAATTGTAGGAGGAGGGGGGGAGGGAAAGTAAGAAGAGGCTGGGATCCTGAGGTGTCCTTGGATGCCTGCCCTTTAGCTCTGTCTATGAGGAGCTCGCGTAGGCCCTTCTTCCTATTCAAAGCCATTTCTTCTTCCTCCTTGGAACTGTTGTCCACCTGGGCAACTATGAACTTAGGGGAACGAACAACGAAGGACTTGTCAAGCTCGCCCTCCGAATTTGAGACTTGAATCATAGGCTCTTCTTGCTCCTCTTCCTCTTTCTCGAGACAAAATTGGTTTATCTCAGTCTCAAGTGACAGGTGCGAGAAGGCTGTCTCTTCTCTTGGAGCTGCTACCTCATGAGGGGAACGATGAAGGGGCAGCTCAACTGGCATGATATCCTTTTGGGCTAAAAAACTAGGCACCAAGACATCTATCTGGGCTAGCTGAGGATCGCCTGCTCTTATCGCATGGCGTACATCCTGAAACTTGTCCAATGAGGGCTTGAAGTCAAGGATGAGGTGGACAGCTCTCAATTGCCTGTCTTCGCTCACAAACACTTTGCATCTCAGCACCTTGTTAAGGTCTGAGACATTAACGAGGTTGAGGTTGGGAGCTGTGTTTTTTACCTACAAAAATATCCAAGAAGCAAAACCATGGTCAGAATAAATAAATAAATAAAATAAAATAAAATAAAATATCCAAGAAAGGAGAAAGCAGCAAAACTATAGAGCTAATGCCCATGTTAAAAATAATAAAAATAATAAATAAATAAATAAAAATAAAAACCTAAACCTAGGGTACCTCACCTGGTTCTCCCTCCTGGACTGGGCAGTGAAGACCGTCATGCCATTCACCCGAGACTATTAGAAATTCATCCTTCATGCCCTTATTGGATTTGGGGAGGCATGAGACGAGCCTGACAATAGAGGAAGTAGACTTAAGGTAATACCTTGAGTCTGTGAGCAAGTGGCACTTGTACATCCAAATGACGTCATGCCAAGTGAGGTTTAGCCCCATTTGCTCGTTGAGAGCGTCCACACTACCCAAGACCCTAAACAGGTTAGGTGCACATTGGTGGGGGCATAGCCTATGGGCGATTAGACAGTCCCTAGTTACTTTACCCATGGGAAGCCCCATTCCCCTTTCTATGAAGGCAATCATAGGAATGACGACCTCTCCTTCCCCTCTGTAGGTAAGCCATTGACTGGAAGCACAGTACCACAGGGAAACTCCCTAGGGAATGTGGTACCTAGCCCTATCGGCGAGAGAATCTACGAGGTGGGAGAATCTACCCATCTAAGCAAACTAAAGGGAATTGAAGGAAATATTTTTGAAAAAGGAGTAAAGAGTGGAAGGCTGAGGAGACTGGCCTAGGAACATGAAAACTTACGAGAATAAGGACGAGGGTTACTTTAGGGGCTCCTCAAAGGTCTGAAGATTTAGGAAGTCTTGAAAACTTGAGAGTTTGGGAAGTCTTGGGAGTTTGAAGATTTGCAAAGTAGTAGAAAATGAACCCCCCAAGCGCCTTATATAGGAGGCGGAATTGGGTGGGAGTTATCCCGCCTAAAATTTGAGGAGAAACGCCAGTCGCAGGATTTCCATCTCACCGTAGGACATGGGGAACAAAGCGCCGCTTGGAGCATTTGATGAGACGTTGCTGATTCCAAAGCGCCAGAACGATTGCGGGACATGAGAAGTGACACTTTCACATGTGGAAGTCAGAGAAGCGTGTGGAATTAATTATCCAAAGTCAAAACCGCATTTTTCTCCTCAATAAGAGGAAAAAATCGGAGTTTTGAGGAGCTATTATAGGCACAAGAATTTGAATAAGGTACTTGTGCCACGTGTCATACCCATGGCCAAGGATCCATTATCGTGCCGAGGGGGTCACACACTCGGACAGTAGGATCACGTCAGTGGCACGTTACCAGAGGAGGTCATACTGTAGAGAAAGAACTTCGGAGAAGGGGTTAGCCCTAACATGACTGAAGGGATGGTGGCTATCACCACATTTAATGCATCCCATCAAACCTCCTAGCTGCATTTATATGGAGAAGACTCCTGAACAGTGCTGTCTTGGTTGCCCCAACTCACAAGGGATTTGGGAAGTTGTCTGATGGGATAAGCACTCAAGTAGTGGCCTGAAAAATCAACAAATGGAGGGCCAAGATCATCTAAAGGGAGCTATATAATGTAAGAGACCCTCTAAGGAGAAGGGATCAGAAAATCTGTAGAGAACACACTGTAGCAACAAGAACTGAAATTGTATCCTAGTCCTTACTTTAAACTTGTCTTTCTTTGCTTTCTTAATATCTTTGATCCATTATGCGTGTTGCTTGATCCATTAAGGCCTAGCTTGTAAGCCCACTCTCTACAAATTTATTGTGTTAGGCTCTTTGAGCTTGAATCCTTCTACCCTTTGGGTTCAGGAACCAAAACCACGCCCTTACAACCACCACTCTTCTTCAATTATCTTTTGCTTCTAATAAAAACTTTAAATTTCTTCATCTTTAAATAAAAACTTTATATATCTTCACCTTTCTTTCTCTCTCAATTTCACTCTAGAGAATTTTGAAGAATAAGATCTGTACTACACAATAATTTTTTCAGGTACTTTTTTCATTTCATAAATAAAATCTACACTCTTCATATTATTTTTACTTTTAATTAGTTACTTCAGACCACTAGTACTATTGTTACTATCTATTTATTTCTCATCACATTTAACTCTCAATTAAATTTTAGTTTGCCTTAATTATTTTTTAGTCCATTTGAGTGAGTATTTGGTCATCTTGCAAATTTGAGAATGATGCACTCTTTTAATTTTTCCTTATTTTTCACTTTCAAGAATGATGCACTCTACCAATTTGGCCCACTAAATACTAGCTACTTTCTTCAATATGTAGACAATTTGATAGTTTGTTTTCTAATCCTCAACACTTTTTTTTTTTTGGTAGTTCTTTTGAAAATGTATGCTACAATCAAGCCCTGCGGACTTGGAAACTCTTGACCAACAACAACAGAGTATATGATCAATTATTCCTACTCTTTATTTCACAAACGGAGGAAATCATGGGGAGAAGTAGAATTCCACCTTGAACGAAATAGTGTTTCTTTTTTATACAGTTTTCTCTATTCTCATTTTCCTTTTAATATTATATCGTTACAAGTCATAGAATTTTTTTGCTAGAATTTAATTTACTGGAATAGTTTTATAGATACTAGCCTCATGTGATGAGGCTCTTTTTTATTTTGGGTTTAGAATAATAATTTTTCATAAATCTTAAATTGGGATTAATAAAAAAACTTGACACAAAACTCAAAATAAAAAAAGAGTTTCATTACAAGCGTAAATATATATTTTGGCCTCCTGGAAAAAATTTCTAGCTCCTCCACTAACCACGTCATTAAGCTTCACCTATTAAAATGCATTCATCCACATACAAACTTCTCTCTTAAGTATTAAACTTGATGTAAAATACAAAAGAAATGAGAAATTGGTTAATGACCCAATTCAGAGAGAGAGAGATGAGTCTTGGGGAACTATGAATTGAGTCATTTATGGGTTCCTATCTTTTTTCTTTTTTCTTTTTTTTTAAAAAAAAATTATAAAGAAGATATAAAATTTAGGAGAGAGTTTTACATGTGGATGAGTGTATTTTGATATGTGAAGAATGGTGATGTCTTTTAATGTTATTGGAGGGTGCATAGAGGGAAAAAATAATTAGTATCAAATGATACTACAATTGTATCAAAATTCAATAATTAGAAATGTATGCAAAGTAACCATGTTAACATTCCACCATCACTCTCAAGGGTGTTAATAGAGTGGTTATTTTTATATACATGTCTCTTATTTATTGTATTTTGATAAAGCTGATGTGACATCATTTGATACTAAATTAATATACCTTCTCGTACAAAGGGAAGTTTATAAGTGTAAACTATGTGTAATGGATTGTTAGAAATTGTTACAAATACTTCACATCCTATGGTTGGATTAGTAAAGTACAAACGAGAATGGCAATAATTCCAAAAAAAAAAAAAAAACCCACGGAAACTCGGAAAGCATGTGAATATGCATGGAAAAAAACCATGGAAATTTGGTTTATTTCTTAAAAAGAAGCCATCAAACAAACGAAAATAAGAGTGATTTAAATTACCAATAAGATCACGTGCAGTTGTAAGTAATAGAAAAAGGACAGTAAGTAACATTTTTATGTTTAACTAGTTGCTAACCCGTGCGAGGCACGAAATAGTTAAATTTAAAATCCCATATATTTTAAAAAATCAAATAGAGTCATGTATGAAGAAACTATTAATTAAAAGTTAATAGAAAAATTATTTTAAATTTAAAATAGTTTCCCATAGGTATTGTATAGATATCCACCAAGTAGGATGTATATTTTAAATTTAAAAAAAAAAAAAAAAAAAAAAAAAAAAAAAAAAAAAAAAAACATAATGGTGGGCGATAGCTGCTTTTGTTTTATTATTTATCCAAAAAAAAAAATGAAATGATATGAACAAATAAATTGTAGTAGAATTTGAATAGTTTCCCATAGGTATTGTATAGGTATCAACAAAGTAGGATGCATATTTTAAATAAATAAAAAAGAAAAAACTTTGTCTTCTAACTGTCACATGCACCAACGCTACACCACCACCATATATATAGAAGTTATTATACGTCCTTATTTAGTTTCTTATCAATGTGAATTGCCACTTTTAATATGAATAATGCACCTTCTCACTCCATATTATTCTACTAACCAATCTGAGATTCCAAAATCAAGTAGCAAACATCTAAACCATTCCCAAATGGACTATACTTCTCTTTTTTTTTTTTTTAATACCTATGGACTATATCACAACATTAATATAAAATTTATTATTGATAACAAGAAATTTGTGGTTTTGATGGTTAGGAATAAGCTCTTTTTCTTGTTATTGATGACCATTTTTTTTATAGAGTGGTTTTTCCAAGATCATATGAGGGTTCTATATATAACATACCTAGTAGTACAAATTACACCAACGTTAGAGAAAATTTGATTGATGAAATTTTTAATTATTAAATCAAAATTACAATTAAATCTAATGTTTTAATAGTAAAAAAAAAATTTATAATTAAAATTTTCTCATGTAGATTTTTCATACTAATAAACTCACTCACAAGTCACAACAAGAACAATATTATAAAGTAGAAATTATAAAGAGTTAGAGCATGAAAGATGGCAACATGTCCTTATCTTTGCATTTACTGTGAGCAACTCCATGGATACAACATTACAAAGTGGTCTCATGAAGTCCTGTACCCTCTTTACAAAATCTTCAATTTGCTGTGTGTGCTTTCTTTGTGAAAATTTGAGTGAGTACGAAGGGTTTTGACCTTGGTAGGGGTTTATATTTGTTGAAACTTTTGTTATAAAATTTTAGTTGAAGTAGAATTTTCAAGCTCTTGAAACATATATATAATAGAGCTTTACTTAAACTAAACTATTGTAACACTTGATAAGGTAATTACATTTACACGTTAAAGAGAAATAATAAATATATAAGATATAAAACCTAAAATAAAAATAAAAAGAAAATAATGGTGATGTGGAAAATTATGGGAGCTCCAGAAACTTCAGTTTTATATATATATAGACATGTGTTATAATAGAAATATTTTTAAAAATATTCGTTCGAGGAATTTATTATAACTAGACAATAATGAGTACAATATACGGGAACGTTTAACCAAATATATTTTTTCTTCTCTTTTTGTTTTCAATTTTTTCTCTTTTATTATTATATAATTATGATTTTTTTTTAGAATAATATAAATATGAAATTTGTTCATCACGATAGCTAATAGTATTTTATTTTAATTGCAGCAAAATTTTAATGGAGATTTTAAAATATTGAATTTAATCTTAATAAATAAAAATATTAAAATAATGACGTATAAATTGCAACATATTAAAAAATTATATGGAAAAATATAATAAGATTTTAAAGGAGAATCTAAAATATATATAATAGAATTTAAAATCAATTAAAAAATATATATTAGAATATGATATGTAAAATTATAATGCCCTCAAATCTTATGTAACAAAATATTATGAGATTAAATTAAAGTTAAATGTCTTTCAATTTTATATGTAATATGTTATAGATTTTCCAATCTACAAATATGATTTTTTTTAAAAATAAGTTTAGGGCGACATTTTTCAAAATTATTGATATGACCTATTGTAATTGGTGCATGTACGTTTTTAGACCCCTTAAACACAAAAAGATTAACTAGTTATTTAGCCAAGTTATTAACTTAGGTAAATTATTCAAATCTAGGTTAAAACAAGTAAATCTAATCAAGTAAACAATGTGGAAAATAAAGAACACAACGATTTGATAACCTAGGAAAACCAAACCGGTAAAAATCCTGGAGGGGATTTAACCTAGCTATTCTTAAAGTAAAACAGATCCACTATGAAAGAATTGAAGTTTTACAATAGCGACTTAGACCAGTAACATCCTATTGCTACTTCGAGTAAAAAACTTACTACCACGATCACATGATAGCTTCGAGTCCACAAACTACTTCTTTCTTGGATTCGCAGCAACCACAAGTACTCCCACTTGTGTTCTCTTTAAGCTCTTTATGCAGCAATTGAAACGATCACCAAGCTCTCGACATCAATCTTGATCTTGATAACCCTAAGTGTGTATGAAAGTAAACACCTCTAGATCTTACAAGAGATTCACACACATAGCATAAACAGTAACAGTAAAACGTGACTAGGGTTTTTCCTTTTATACTTAAGGCAAAACATTAAACCCTACATGTTATATGGGCTTGGGCTTGAGTTGGAAAAATCTGCAAAAAAAAATTGCACGAGCTACGATTGATTGAGTCTAATTTTCAATTGATCGAGCTTTGCAGATTTACAGAATAAATCCTGCAGTATACTCGATTCCAACTTTACACAAAAACATACTTTAAGTAGCCTAAATCTAGACTAAATGTTTTGATCATGGTTTGTCAACATTACACATTAAAGTTCTAATACAATTAGTTCCTAATTCCTTAGAACCTAACAGTGCATAATAAAACCAGTATTAGTGGTGGATCCACATTAGCTATACTTTAATTTGCAAGTTTGTGGAGGAAAGGAAATAAAAAATAAAGAAGGCTTAAATACAATTGGTTTCTTAACATATGAGCAATTTTAGTTTGAAACATTAAAAGTAATGGATTTTTGTTCCTTAGATAACATGACTAACTAAAAACTAACACACCATCACTTCATGGGGACTAAAGCGATCACTTTGAGAATTTGTTTGCCATTAGTTTTTTCATTTAGCTTTTAACTTATTTTGTTTATGTATAACATTTTGTAGCCTTAATTTTTCAAAGTATAAGCATATTTTAGACTGCTAAGAGCTTTGTAGTTAAACTGGTTGATACCTTCTAGAATTTTTAATAAAAGCATCTAATGTTCAAATCTTCCTCCCCCTTGTATCTATCAAAATATATATAAAAATAAATAAAAATTTAACCCACTTCTAACAAATTGCAATCAACAGAAAGCCATATAAGCTTATGCATATTTTTATTCTATTTTGTTCCTCTTTTTTTTCGCAAGATCAGAATGTCTAGAAAATTTCATTCTAATTAGTTAACCGGTATGAATCACCTCTTTATTTAATCCCTTTCTAAATTTCAACCCATTATAGTCCATTTTGCTTGTTTCAATCCATTCTACT
>JAOXJQ010126262.1:0-16012 GCA_025762765.1 Quercus bicolor | reverse complement strand
AACAGAATGGCACAATACAGGCATGTTAATGAATATGCAGGCAAATGCTTTGAAAATGCAAGATTATACAAATAAGTAATAAATGTAAAATCCATGCATACCAATATCTTATTTTTCCAAGGATACATCATGTTCTAGATAGATCTTTTCCTTTTCCTATTGAGGTACATTTCCCATTGGCATAAGCCCGAACATCTTGAGCAAACCGCTGGGTCGTGGTAGTGTTGTGGATAGAGAGCATCTTGAAGGCGTCTTCATATCTTGATTCGGATGCTGGGTCCTTTAATTTTCTAATCTGAAGCAGAAATTCAAGCAGGCCATGTTGACTAATTTTTCTTTTAAGATGTGACCGAACCAAGATGGCTGCCTACGTACCTCTACGAGGAAGATTAGGTCATCACATAGTTCAACTGACTTTTTTGGTTGCCTTAATTTTTGCCTAGACCACCCTTTCGAATTTTCAATCTAGCAGGCTCTTTCACACTCTTTCTTTTACTCTCCTTTTGCATAGACCACCCTTTTGGGTTTTCAATCTACCTTTTAGATTTTCTCACACCCTCTTTCTTTTGGCTTTCCTTTTGCATAGACTGCCCTTTCAAGTTTTTGATCTACCTTTTTACATATATATATATATATATATATTTTTTTTTTTTTTAATGTAAAAGAATATAAAAATGAGATGCACTGCAAGGCTCCTTCTTGCAAAGTACCATATGACAATGTCAGAATTGGTGGGCATATTGAAGTCATGCCCGTCCATGTCAACTAAGATCAACGCTCCCTTGGAAAAGGCCTTCTTTACCACATATGGGCCCTCATAAGTTGGGGCAAACTTTCCTCTATGATCAGGCATGGCCTGGTTACGTTCTTTCAAGACTAGATCGCCTTCTTCAAAGACTCTGGGTCTAACTTTCTTGTTGAATGCTTACTCAACGCGGCATTGGTACATTTGTCCATGGCACATTACGCTCATGCACTTTTCATCTATCATGTTCAGTTGTTCATATCAAGAACAAACCCATTTTGCTTCTAACAGTTCTATCTGTGATAAAATCCTGAGAGACGGGATCTCTACCACTACGGGGAGGACAGCTTCCATGCCATATACCAATGAGTACGGGGTCGCACCTATGGAAGTATGAACAGAAGTGCAATATGCGCACAGAGCAAATTGCAAGTACTCATGCCAATCCTTGTATGTGTCTGTCATCTTCACCAAAATTTTCTTTATGTTCTTATTAGTGGCTTCCACTGCACCATTCATCTGAGGGTGATAGGGAACCGAATTTCTGTGCTTGATCTTGAACTGTTAGTAGAGTTGCTAGATCATTTTCCCATTTAGATTCGTCTTATTATCTGTAATGAGCCCTCTTGGCATGCCATAACCACAAATAATGTTATGTTTTAGGAACCGGGCTACCACTACTTGAGTGACGCTCTTGTATGAAGCGACTTCCACACACTTTGTGAAATAATCAATGGCCACTAAGATGTACTCTTGACCATTTAAGGCTTTCAGAATCATGGGTCCAATTACATCCATACCTCAGGCTGAGAAGGGCCGTGGTGCTGCTAAAGAGTGCAAGGGCTGAGGAGGAGCGTTCTTCCTATCTTGATAGGCTTAGCAACGGTGGCATGTCCTCACATGTTTAATGCAAGAATTTTACATGGTGAGCCAATAATAACCGACTCTCATAATCTTGCGGGCCAATAGGGGTTCGCTAGTGTGAGCCCAAAGTAAGCCTTCATGCATCTCTTCCATCAGGTGATTAGCCTCAGAGGCATCTACGCATTAGAGCAAGGTAGAATCGTGGTTCCTTTTGTACAAGACTTCTCCACTCAAGAAAAATTGGCAAGCCATGTGCCGAATAAACTTCTTTTCACTATCTTTTACACTGGGCGGGTATTCATTGTTCTTGATATAAGCCTTGATATCACGATATCGTGGCTTTTCGTTGGCTTTGACTTCGACTCTCATGCATTCTTTGATGTTCATGCAATAGGTTGGAATGCCACGAACTTCTATGCGTAATTGCCACATATCATCTCCTTCTAACAACTTGACCATGCTAGCCAAGGTAGTACATCTGCAAACTGGTTATGTGCCCGGGGCAAACAGGCAAATGTGATGTTTCGAAACTTCAAAATCAAGTGGCTGGCGCATTTCGGATATGGAATCAATTTGGTGTCTCGGGCTTGCCATTTTCCTTTGAATTGGGAGATGATCAACAAGGAATCTCCAAACATGCTCAAGTCATAGTCTCCAGACTCTAAGGCCACTTGCAGGCCGACTATGCACACGTCATATTCTATGACATTGATGGTGCAACCAAAATTTAGCTTGACTGAAACAGGGATTTGCTGGCCCTTGAGGGAAACTAAGACAATTCCCACTCCACTTGTGGTAGAATTGGTGGCTCCATCGAAATAGAGCTTTCAATGCCACAGTTCCACACTGTCTAATTTTGGTTCTAGTGCCATGGCATCCTCATTAGGGAAGAGGGATTTTGAAAGTTCCAGATCATTCAACGACTAGTCGGCTAGGTAATCGGTTATGGCCTGGCCCTTGATGGCCTTTCACGTCACAAACATAATGTAGAACTTGGAGGGTAACATTTGCCAATGAGAGATTTTCCCTGTAAGGGTTGGCTTTTCAAAGATGTACTTAATGGGATCCGCATGGGAAATGAGCCACGTGGTGTAGTAGAGCATATACTATCATAACTTGCATGATGCCCACGCTAGGGCGCAACACGTCTTTTCAATGGCGATGTAGTTGATCTCATAACTAGTGAACTTTTTGCTCAAGTAGTAAATCGCCCTCTCTTTCTAGTCAAGCTCAACCGATTGGCCTAACATGCAGCCCATGGAGGTTTCTTGTACCGCTAGGTAAAGGATCAATGAATATTCCGGCATCGAGGGAACTAGAACAAGAGGGTTCAAAAAATATTGCTTGATCCTGTCAAAAGCCGCTTGGCACTCATCTGTCTATTCTATCTTTGTGTCTTTCTTCAAGAGCTTGAACAACGGATCACATGTGGCGGACAACTACGCTATGAAGTGAGCTATGTAATTGACTTTACCTAAGAAGCTACGAATCTGTTTCTTGGTTTGCGGTGTCGGCATATCTTGGATGGCTTGGACTTTTGTTGGGTCCACTTTGATTCCTCTTTGGTTGACTATGAAGCCGAGCAATTTTCTTAAACTAGCCCCATTGATGCACTTTTTAGAATTTAGCCTTATCCTGTACTTGACAAGGCATTTGAACAACTTCCTCAAATCCACCAAATGATCCCTGGCAGTGCGGGATTTGCAATCTTGTCATCTACATAGACTTTGATCTCTTTGTGCATCATATCATGGAACAAGGTTACCATGGCTGATAAGTAGCGCCTGTGTTCTTTAAGCCAAATGGCATGATATCATATGCATAAGTTCCCCAATGTGTGGTAAATGCTATCTTGGCTTTGTCTTCTTTGGCAATCTTGATCTGGTTGTAGCTTGAGAATTCATCCATGAAGGAGAAGAACCTGTTGGTAGCGGTATTGTTGACCAAGGTATCGATGTGTGGCAATGGGAAGTTATCTTTGGGGCTAGCTCAGTTTAAATCCCTGTAAACAATGCACATGCATACTTTCTTGTCTTTCTTAAGCACAGGAACAATGTTGGCAACCTAATATGAGTAAGATATCATGGTAAGGAAACCGGCTTTCAACTATTTTTCTACTTCTTCTTTGATCTTCAAAATGAGCTCAAATTTCATCCTTCAAAGGACTTGCCACACCAGAGGGCATTCTAGCTTAATTGGAATTCTGTGTACGACAATCTCAGTATCTAACCCTGGCACATCTTGGTAGGTCCAAGCGAAGATCTCTCTGAACTCTTTGAGTAGCGCTATAAGCTCATGCTTCATGTCTTTAGGAAGGTTTACCCCAATCTTGACAGGTTTTTCATTCTCGCCTCCGTCGGCATGGTTAACCACTTTTGTCTCTTCTATGTTGGGCTTAGACCCTTCGCTCTCTCTGTTTAGAGCTTCCAAAATATCACGAGGCAGACTCGGAATTTCATCTAACCCTTCAATATCATGTTTCAACTCTATTGTCTCATTCATGCCATCAATATCCTCGTTATGGCAACAGGATGATGTACCTACTTGGGAATTAGAATAGATCCTATAGAACGGAACATATACAAGGAAACATAAGACAATTTGCACACACATATTCATAGGAAAGCGAGTAAAGAGATAAATGCAAGGATTTCCAAAATAATACACTGGATAATTTCATTAGTGTATTATAGATAGGGTGAATAAGAAAGTTCATGCCTAATTATGATAAAAAGGAGACTTTAATTTTTTGGAAAATAAACTGGAAAACACAAAAAAGGAATACAGGAAATAGGAAATAAACATGCAAAATAAACTAGATATGCTATCCTAACTCTTTTGGGTGACTGGAGCACCCAACCACATGATAATGGAATACTCCTTACTCAGCCAGTACAACCACAAAGCAGGGCTTGGCAGTCCAATGGCCTACTGTCTTGCCTGGCACACAGGGCCTAATAGTAGAAGTCAAATCATCCCTTGGGGATATGATGGCATTCACTGAGAATTCCTTTGGACATAAGCGGACAAGAAAAGCTAGATCTAATTCCTTGTCACATGATTCCTATGCTACTTCTAATCGGATGACCTTGGCTGAAGCCAAAAAAGTGACCCTGATGTGGGGGATAGATATCCCTTGGCCAATGCACTTCCATTTTTTTCCCCAGGAAGCCTAGAAAAGTTCCTCGTTAGAGGGGTCGTAGCCCAGACTGAAACCTTCTTTGTTATCTAGGAGTTCAACCAAAGTAGCCTTCCCATGTCCTACAGCACTGAGGCCTTGGCCTAACTGATAGCCAAATTTGAGCATCTCCTTGGCAACCATTAAAGTAGCCGAAGGCCATGCTGACTCGAGTTCTAAAGCCCTGAAAATCATGGAGACTAGCTCAAAGCTGTGAAAAATTGCCTTCAGAAAGGTATTAGCACCAATGTTGGGAACACAAGTCTCCTTGAAGAAAGACAAGGGTTCCTCAGCCATAATAGTGATCAATAGATCCTCGAATGGGAACTTAAGTCTCCGATAAAGGGTAGAAGCAACTGCTCCCACAGTGTGTAGCCAAGGCCTACCTAGGAGCATCTTATAAGGGGAATCTACCTTGATGACTTGGAATTGACCATGAAAGACATGGGACCAACTCCAATGGCTAACTCGATTTCGCCTTACACCTCCCAAAGAGTACCATCAAAAGCTCTAATGATCATGGTGGTAGGGCATATAAGAGAGGTATCCACATTCAAATGCTCTAAAGTGGACATTGGGCAAACATTCAGGGCTAATCCGTTGTCAATCAGTACTCTGGCGACGATCATATCTTCACACTTTACTATAATGTGCATAGGAAAAGTATGCTCTCTACTTTTTGGTGGTAGCTCATCATTTGTAAAGGAAATTTGGTTGGTGGCCAACATTGTTGAGACCATACCCTCAAAGACAAATTCTATAGCACTTGTAGGAACACGTCTATTTCTAGACTTTTAAGAAAGCCTTGCAGTGGACATTAGAGCATAGCAACAATGCTAAGATGAAGATCTGAGTTGGTGACTTGTTTAGTTGCTGAATCACACTATACTCTAAGTTTCTGATAACTTTCAAGAACTTCTTGGCTTCTTCGGGTGTGACTTTGTTCCTAACGGGTTCGATGGTACCGTTGCCAATCTCTTTCCTTCTCTTTTCTAGCTCATCAGGAGTATAGCAGTGGCCACTCCTAGTAAGCCTAGATAAACCTGAAGAGATATTAGAATAGACCTCTTCTTTCCCAGTTTGAGTGGGGATCAAGAACACATTGTATTTCCAAGAGACACGATGACCATCTTCATAAGGGAATGGCTTTGGAATGCAAATGATAACACCCTCTTGAGTTTGCAAATTGGGCACTATAGAGAAAGTCTTCGAACTAATGACCACTAGACTTGGTAGAATGGCTTCAAGGGCCTTTAAGCCAAATACCTTAGAGATTCTTGAGGCAAGCTTTGGCAAAATAAGAGGATCGAAACCTCGAGTAGTGGGAACGGTGGTTCCTTCCTAAATCGGTGATGAGGCTGGCCCTACGGCTGCAAGCAATGCAAGAACTAGAGGAGCGAATCCTCCAATGGTAGGCGAGACTTGCCCTTTCCCTGAATCTGATGACCTTGGATCCGCAGGTGATTCTACGATCTCCTCAATGACTACTAAAGAAAGAGGTGCTAAAGTAACCTTACCAAGGCATTTTTGTAGGTATTTGTCCCAATCCTTCCTCGACCTTACTAATATAGCATTGCAGCTAATTCCTGACTGGGTGATTGGAGGACACAAGCTGGCAGCCATACAATCACCTCTTCATACAATTTCCCTTTCAATCCAGATGATACCGCGTTCGGCTAGACTCTGCACTTGTGCTCGGAGAACTTCATAATCAAACAATGTGTGACCATCCTCACTATCACAGAATGCATAGATTCCCCAATCAAACCCTGGGTTCCCATACCTTTAAGATCAAGGTGACTCTCTTGGACCAAGGCTCGAAGCATAGCCTTCAATGGGAATGAAGATGAGGAGAAATCTAGAACCCTTTCTTCCACTATGATAATGGTATTCACATCCCCTTCCTAATCGTGAGGCAAAAGGTTGGTGATGATGTTTGGAGCTAATGCATTATTGAACTGTATTAACTTGTTGGCTATGAGATCCTAGATACGATCCTTCAAATGGTGACATTCTTCAAGGGTATGCCCTTCGGCCTCGAAATGGTGTTCGCACTTTTTGGATAGATCAAAATTAGGTGATAGAGGGCCTCTGACATATCGACGTTAGTAGCTTCCTTTCCAGCAGGTAAGCGTAGAGATTTGCCATAGGCATGGGTAATGAAGTGTACTTTCGATTTTCCCTCTTAAAGGGACGAGGTGGGTCTAGCCTCCCTCTCTGATTAAAGGTTCTGTTAGGTGCTATAGTAGACTAATTCTGTTGCTGATAAGGTCTAGTAGCTGGGGTGGCATAGGTGGGAGCAACACCCTTAGGCCTTTCTAATGCATTATCGACCATATGCACATTGGCTTCTTTAGTCTTGCGGCTGGTCATTTTGTTGACTTTTTGTTCAACCATGGAACTCAAAGACTCGGCTTCCATGATCTTCTTACTTCTAATACCTTCATCAATGCACTCTCCAATAGGGATGAGGCTAGTGAAATGAGTGGCTTGGGTGTTGATTATCTTCTCACAGTAAGGAGGCTTGAGGTTGTCAATGAACCACTTAATCATCTCATTTTCCATCATAGGAGGTTGCACTTGTGCAGCTAGTTCACGCTACCTCTAGGCATACTCATGGAAGGATTCCCCACTCCTCTTTTCTGTCCTCTGAAAAACGGTGCAGTCAAGAGCTATCTCGGTGTTGAACCTGTAGTATTCTAGGAAAGAGTTGTCCATTTCCCTCTAGCTAGAGGTCTTTTCCAATCTCACATACCATGTGGCCGCGGGGTCAATCAAACTATTAGGAAAAATCTGGCAAAGTAGAGGGTGATTTTTCCCATAAGGAGCTATCTTCCTACAAAACATGCGCAAGTGCACACAAGAGTCTCTTGTACCATCATACTTGACAAATGCTGGTCCCTTGAACTTTGGAGGCATAATGACCTAAGGGAAATTGGTCAAACTGTCTAGATTAACACTTCCATGGGCACTAGAGGCTAGAGCCCTCTATGATACGAAGCTTCTCAGCTATAGTTTCCATTTGGCTCTTGACTTGGCCATATCCAGATTTGAGGTTCTTGTCCTTAGAAGGATCTTTTTCTTGGTCATTGCTTTGGGGCCATACATTGTGGCTCTGATCCTGTACTAGAAGAGGTTGATTTTCATTCTCGATTTGTAGACCCCCTTGACTATGACCAAAAGAGTTTAGTCCTCCTCCCACAACCAGTTGTTGCATCATACGCATCAGTTCTGACACCTGCTCTTTCAGAAGAGCAACTTCCTAAACAGTTTCCTCATGAGAAGTACCACTAGTAGACATCTCTCTTGCACGAGACCTAGTGACAATGGGATCACAGTGTGGTAGTAGCTTAGCCTGTTTCTTTTTAGCAATCTTTTAATCCTTGTGTAGAATAAGAGGTCAAAGAAACGGGGTGTATTTAACAAGGTGGAAACACAACACCAAAATCTAGTTAATTTATGCCCTTGCTATTGAACATGCACCTACCATTTTCAGAAAAAATTTGGCTTTGCACCCTTGATCGGGTATTTATCATAGTGAGTTTCTAGTATGATGGAAGATTAATGCACGAAATTGGCAAGTAACCGAAACTTTCATGACATGTTCAATAATGCAGGAAGGACCTTTCCTTTGATTACATGCTTGTACAAGATTTGCATTTACAACATTGGGCTCATTGGCTCCAATAATGGCCTTTTACAATACAAGAAATGCGATTGCGAGGAAGAACTCAGCTTCTGATAATGTGGACTTCTCGAGGAAGCTTTTGGATAGTTGGATCTCTTAGTAACTTGGATAGCATGGATCTCTTGGACCTTTGGATTTCTTTGAGGACCTTGATCTCCTAGCAATCTTTTTTGGATCTTCCTTGGGAAAAATTTTGGACACATGATACCTTGGGATTCTTGACAGCTTTTTGGCAACATTTCTTCCTGAACGGAGTTTTGGTTACCTGCCATAAATTTTATCTTTGCATAATTAGGTGACAGAACCAGTTAGTGTATGCATGAATGCCCTTGTAGGGTTGTAAACCCTTAGGAATAAGGTATGATCTAGCATGTACAAGCAACAGGGTTGCTTTTCCTAGCGGTTTAATCATGGATGCTGCGTAAGCATGATAGAAGGAACCTGGAGTAAAGCACAATTTCTTTGGCACAAGCAAAAAAGGTATACATGTTACAAGACACTTTCCCCTAACCTCTAGCCTTCTAAGGGTGTCCTTTCCTAGGCTTGGATGTTCACTCTCTAGGTTTCACCTTGTCTTGATGGGCTCTAAACTTGATCTAGTCCTCACGAGTTTGTCATAACTAGGCCAACTGTATGCAAAGGCTTAATTGGTAGGTTGTTCCTATCCTAGGGTACTCAATCGCCATACCCCTCCCTTCATGGAAGTTATGGGGTTGGAAGGATTGTGGGGGCCTTTTCAGCTACTCCTGTCCACCCATGGACCTAGAAGTGCCTACAACATCAGCCTCAAATCTAAATATACATAACACTACCGATGTTTTCGTCTGGGCATCTGTAGATGGGGTGATGAAATCCCTAAAGAGATATGACTATGCCAACAGTGCAGAGCCCAGGTTCGACTTATAAAGGGTGTATATGTCATGCAATTCTTAATAAAGGGGAAAGACTTTTTCAAAGTACAGCAGATATATATATATATATATATGAAAGCGGAAAAAGGTGTAGCAGAAATTAAATTTTACTACCCTATGTTTGCATGTGAGGAAAGTTGTAAAGCATGTATGGAAAGCGATAAAGCATGTGAAGTAAATAGTAAAAGCCCCATATGAAAGTACGTCAAAACCTCTCTTTTGGAAAAGGATTTCTGGAAAAATATTTTTTTGCTTTTGAAGATAGTCTACTAGGATATAGTAGAAGCCTTTTTCCAAAAGGAAAGTCCCGGAGGCTAATGCCAATTTCTGTGTTTTTGACAGCCAATGTCCAAAGGTTATGGTTTTATCAAAAAGCTCTAAAAGCTGAACTTTCATCGATCCCTAGCGAAGTTCCCAATCTGTTGACGCTGGCCCTTGATCAAGGCGGAAAAACCACTATCATGAGCCTTCATTAGACCACTTGCCATGGCGACGCTACTGCACGCACTGGGGGCCCTGTTGGAGGGCCCCTCTTTCTCTCTCAGAGTGGTGCGAGTGTGCGCGTGTGTAGGTGTGTGGCGTGGTTTGCGTAGGGTTTTAGGTGCTCTCTCTCTCTCTCTCAGTGGAGGAAGGTATGTCTGCCTTTGGCATTGTGGTAGGAATCTAAGCCAAATTTTAAGGAATTACGAAAGGTAAGTGGAGTCGCCACCAATCATTGGGTTTTTCTAAGGTGTGATTGGTCACTAATTTCTAGTTGATTTTATTACCAATCCTATGTTAAGAAAAAGGGCATTTTTCCTAATATAATGTAGATGGTAAGAAATCTTGATTCTTAGGTCTTGAAGTTTGGTTACGTGTGAGAAAGGTGTTAGGCACCCCACAACGCCTGTCCAAGGACAATACTTTGTTTTGATAAAACCTTAATTTTCGAAGATTGGCAATAAAAAACATGATTTTGGCATTAGCTTTCAGGGCTTAGCATGCATGGGGGTTTTGAGGTTTGGCTTTTGAATGAATGCGGTCCCAATCTATGCTTTCCTAAGGCATGTGAGCAGAGTACTAAATTTCCACGGTGAAAATCCAGCAAGATGTCACCTTACTTTCGTGGCAAAAATTAGGCATCGCTTGCCTTAGCTAACACGGACTTTGACCATCACATCGGAAGGGAAGAGTAGATATATATATATATATATATATATACACATATATACATACATCATGCACAATGCAAGCACACAGAGTAGGAAAATAAATGCCTACATCCCTAGAGCATGGCCCAAAATATGTAAGTGCAAGAAAATAAACAGGGGTCGCCATACTCTAGAGATGGGGACGAATGGTACATGGCATGATATACGTAATACAAACCATCTAAGAGAGAAAGGGAGTAGGAAGGAAGGGGTTTAAAAAGAGTACATAACCAAATGGGAAAAACTAGACGCCTAAACCTACTAAACATAGCTGCTTGGCTTATGTCGACATGCTTGCACCCGCACCCTTTTTGCTTGGGAGACCGTGCACTAGCTCCATGTGTCCTCACTCCATGTGTGTACACGCAAAGGTAAAGACAAGAAAACCAACAAACAAGCAATGGAAGGAAAAGATACAAAGAACATATGAAAAGGCATAATGCGAATAAGCATAATATGCGTGGCAAGCAAAGAAGTAAGAAAGCAAGCAAATAAGCAATAAGGAAAACAAGCGAAAAAGCAAACAAAAGGTGGTGTCTATAGAGGACAAATGTAGGTTTGGATCGGATGTACATAGCTTCATTGTGTTGAAGCATGAACGACACACTAGCAAGTAAGACTCATGCATGGACATGTAAGCAAGCGTGTAAAGATGCATAGAAAGCCAACAAGTGGCATGGACAAGAATGGTAAGCATATCATCGCACGGAGCGGAAAAAGGAAAGGCACACATGGAGCAACCCGGCAACCGGATATGCATCCCAAATGGTTACATCTGAACAAGGCCTCATGGGTGTCGGATGTGACCACACAACCACAAACCCGCTAAGGGTGTCAAACGTGGCAAAGCCTAAAACCAAAGAGGCTAACACAAGCATAAAGCATAGAAGCAAGCAAACATAGACATGCCAATAGGATGATCCAAACCCTTTTATGTGGACCTTGGTGTACGGACAATGACAAAGATCACAGGGTCTAGATCGAGTCCAAACCATTAGACCGAAACAAAAGGAAGAAAAACAAAGTGACAAAAAGGCTACAATAGCACATGTCATGACAAACATAGCCTAGGCCTAAGCAAACAAACATGGCATGGAGTGCACAAACACATGGAAAATAGCAAAAAACATGTAGAGAACATAGATCCAAACACATAGGCATTTGAAAACATAGATCTAGACATATAGGCATAGGAACATGCATGTAAACATATAGAAATTCAGCACAAAGACATGGTAGAACATGGATCCAAGCATATAGACATTTACGGATGTGGATCTAGGCATAGGGGCATAGAACGTGCATACAAACATGTAGATCTAAGCAAGACATAAACATGGCCATGATGTCAAGCATGTGAGCATATAACCCTAACGCCAACATAGACCAAAAAGAGGAACAAAACATAGAAAAACATGGCATAAAACCCTAATCATGTATATCTAAACATATGAACATGTAAAAACATAGATCTAAGCATGAAACATGGCATAAGACATAACGACCAAAAGATCTAAGCTAGAAACACAAATAAAACAAGAAACATGCTAGAGAAAGCAATAAATCATGTTATTCAAGCAAAAAGACAAAATAAATGCTATAAAAAGATTTAGGAGGTTACAGTTGTGGATGATAGCTAGAAAAGCCACATCCACACCCCTAATCCCCAAATCCAAAGTGTAGAACCAAGGAAAGGAAGATTTGGGTATATGAACAGTACCTTGAGTTTTTTGTGAAGAGAGAAGAATCAAGAAGCTTTGATGTGTTTTTGGGTGTTTTTTGTGTGTTTTTGGTGTTTGGAAAAAAAAAAAAAAAAAAATCTTTGTAGAGAAGCTAGGCATAGACTAGAAAATAAGAAAAAAAAAAACTTCATTTTTTTTTTTTTTTATCTGAAGGGTGTTTAGGGCTATTTATAGCCCCGCACGTTTTTCAAGGCAGCGCCCCTTTAAGGACTATGGGCCTTAAAAGGCCTCTAATTGGTTTGATCTTGACTCCCTTGGAAATATTTTAACTTCCTGTTTTCATGATATCTCGGCCATTCTAACTCTGATTTCGACCTATGAATAGTCATTGGAACTAGAATTTGATAATCTCTGCAATGGTGCTAGTTTCAACCTGTTTTGACAGCTAGATCAAAATTAGGATTTTTGGGTCCACTTAAGATCGACTTCGGGTCAAACTTGGTCAAAGTTGTCAAAATTCTCCAAGAAGCTCGAGTTTGATGTAGAACTATGAAAAATGTTATTTTGTGAGGGTTTTGACCTTGTTCGACCTTTGGTCTAACTTAAGGCCGACCAGGGGCATTTTTGTCATTTTAGTTGAAAAAAGTACTTCAAGGGCTCCGGTGCCCAAACGAGTTGTCCCACGTCCTTTCTAGATGTTTTCGCTGCCCTATAGAGAAAAAAATAATATTTTTGTATTTTTAGGGTATAGCATGCAAATCAAGGGCGAACAAAATACGGTATCAATAGGCGCCATATTTATGGTTCCTAGACTTAATCTAGGTGGTGACTCCAATCTTTTCTCTGCCCTAGTCCACTCGGCCGAGGTGTACTCCCCTTTCCTAAGGAGGAAACCGTTGTGTCCACAGGTATGCAAGTAGATTCATTAGTCGGTATGCAAGTGGACTCCATCTGTTGGTATGCACATAAACCGTTTGTCAAGTTCAAGGAAGATGAGGTCCCGAACCATCGGGTCTTTAAGTAGATCGAATAGGATGTTTATACCGATGGGTCCATCACTGATAGGTCCCATTGAATAGGGATTTTGTCATGATGGGCCTTCAATGAAGTTTCTAATCCAATGGGTCAATAAGAGTTCAAAGACTTTTTTGAATGAAAATACCCCTATCAAACACTAATCTATCATAAATTGAAAAAATTAAAAGGGTAAATTTCACAAACCTAACCTAAGGTTTGTGATGATACCACCTAGGTCCAAAATATTCTAAAATCTACTAATTTAGTCCTTAAAAGACAACTTTGTTCCTAGCCTTATCTTGCTTAGGGGGTGCTCCTAAGATAGATTTACCTTTGTCTATGTTCTCACTATCTAAATTAGTTTTAATATCATTGTTCTCAATTTCAACATTATTACTAAGAGGAACAAAAATAATAGTACTAGTAGAAGTAATATTAGAAGAAGAGAAACCATACCCTAAACCTGTTCGATTAGAAGCAGATTTCTGAAGACTAAGCATCTCATCAAGCTTTACACTTGAAGTCCTCTCCAACTGAGCTCTAACTTGAAACAGCTCCGCTTCAAGCTTCTTGGTCTTCTCAGCCAAGAAATTATTTTCAAACCTCAATGCTACAATAGTCTGATTAGCTTCATCAAACTTTGTGAAAAGCTCTTCACGATCAAGTTCCACATCACTGAGCTTTTTGGTGGCCAGCCTATAAAGTTTCTCATATTTCTCAAAAAGCTTATATAATTTCTCATAGGCTGTTGGATATCATATTGATCATCCATCTTCTCAAACTTGGACTCCACCAATTCCACTTCTCCATTCACGTCTTCAACAATCCCCTCAGTAGGATTGATAATGGCAGTGAAGGCATTCAAGATTCTGTCATCCTCATTGTCAGAATCATCCTCAAGTTCAGTGTTGCTCAAAGTAGCAGCGAGTGCCTTACTCTTCCCAATGCTCTTGAGATATGTAGGACACTCCTATTTCATGTGGTCGAAGCCTTAACACCCAAAGCATTTAGGTCATGCAGAAACAGTGTACTGACTGTCATCCCTAACATCCTTCTTCCCTTTGTCTTGACTCTTGAACTAAGAAGAACTAGATTGCCTATGGTCCTTGTCGAAGCCCTTCCCATTGGCATTCTTCATGAACTTCTTGAATTGCCTAGTGATGGAGGACTTCATCTTAGAATCTTCATCATTTAAAGACTCATCTGGGTCACTGCTCTTGGCCTTCAAGGCCATGCTCTTGCTTTTGCCCAACTTACCAATCCTTGTTAACCCTAGCTCGTAAGTCTGCAGATTACCAACTAGCCCCATCAAAGGAATCTTGTCAATGTCCTATGATTCCTTGATCGCTATAATCTTGGCATGGAACCTCTCACGTAGAGATCTAAGCACCTTTCTCACAATCTTGGGTTCAGGAATGATTTCCCTAAGATTAAAAGCTAAGTTCACTATGTCCCTGTACTTGGCATAGAATTTATCAAACGACTCATTCTCCTCCATCTTAATCTCTTCGAAGCTTGTAGTGAGCCTCTAAAGTTTCGAATCCTTGACAGCCTTAGTTCCTTCATAGGTTGTCTGAAGGATGATGCATGCTTCCTTTGTAGTTTCAATGGAGGATATCTTCTTGAATTCCTCATTAGTGACTGCACTGAACAAAGCATTCAATGCCCTACTGTTGAAGTTTGCCGCGCTGATTGACTTCATCCTAATCAGCCGGCACTTCCTTTGGCTTGGTCCAACCTATCTCAACAACTTGCCACACCTTCTCATCTAGAGACAACAAGAAAGCTCTCATGCGTACTTTCCAGTATGCATAGTTAGTGCCATCAAATAAAGGAGATATGATTAAAGACTGTCCTCTATCCATGACAAACAGGGGTCAATGGATTAATACAGCAAAGATTAAAACCTAATCAGAGTGTGTCTGCTCTGATACCACTTGATAAGCCAAAAACGAATTGACCCCTTGTGATGAATTAATTAATTAATTAGCCAAGTTTATTAATTAATCAAATTAACATGCAAACGCATGGTAGCACAAAAAAATCACCAATTAACTAAGTGCAGCAGAAAATAAATTGACACGGTGATTTATTTACGAATGGGGAAAACCAACACGGCAAAAATCCCACCGGGCGATTTTAAGATCACTACTCCCAAGAATCCACTATTATCACAACAAGCGGTTACAAGTAAAGGAATCTCATTACCTTATACCAACCTACAGTTGAACCCTTATCCCAATACGCAATTGGACATGTTATATAGTGACAATCTCTCTTTGTAATGCACGGCTCCCAGTACGTGACTAACCAATTGCACGAATTCCGGTACGCGACTTCAATCACAAACTAAGGAAGGTTGTTGGCTACAAAATTTTTCAGTTCATCCTAACGATGAAAATCAAGAAGATGCTTGGTCATAGAACCCTATGGTGCACAAATACAACTTCTTCACAAGAACGATGAACTGTGACAAATTCTGTCTCCGGTCATAATTTGCTTGAACAAACTTTGCTCAACACTTATACAACTTGTGTCACTTTTGACGGCCCTTAAAATAATCCTTTATTTGAGTTGTGAGATGAAGCTACTTGGAACATACTCCACCGACTATCTCCCAACAAAAACTGAGTATTGACCCCTCACGTTAAATGTAGATTTTTTATTTTTTTCAATGTGAAAGGTAGAAAAACTTTATTGAAATCTATAAGAAATTGTACAAACATGAAGAAGAATT
>JAOXJQ010126228.1:0-16019 GCA_025762765.1 Quercus bicolor | reverse complement strand
TTTTTTTTTTCTTTTAATTGATACTAAAGTCTAAAACCATGAATAATTAGTTCTGAATTGATGAAATGTTTTATGGTAAACTTTTATATTTATTATAATATATATATATACACACACACACACATACATACATACATACATACGTATATATATATATATATAAAATAGTGGTAAACCCGAAACGGTACACTGGTATTGATCGGTATTCGAAATATATCCTACCGCTGACCAAACTGATACAGCCTCTAGAACGGTATTGACTCCCTTGTGATAAAGCCACTTCATGCTTCTTTAGTTTGTACTCTATACTCTGTACATCTCTAGCTCTCTTGCTTTCCCTAAAACTTTACTACATAGCCAAACGCTTTTGCAGGAGCGATCAAGATCTCTCTCCATTCTTATCGCAAGAAGTGAGTGTCTCTGTGAGCTCTCTCTCTATGTTGTGTAGTATTTTAGCTTGTGAATTGTTTGAATATCAGGTTTCACTTGAAGCATGCATATGTAGTCAGTTAAACTTCTCTCATGGAAGGGTTCGTTACTCTTTCCAGCAACATGTTTGATATCTGCTACAAAATTTTGTTTATATAACGGGCACGTACTTTTATTTGATGTGTACTTAATTATTTTAAAATAGCTTGTGTAAACACTAAATTTCAATCTTTCACTCTCTACAGCTAGCTTGCCCAAGAATTGAAGTAGTTTTTAGTGCTTGAAATGAAGAAAGATCAAATTTGGTTTTAGTTCTATGATTGATTGGCTTATCAAGTTTGCTACTGTCGACTTGAAATAGATATTATAGTTGCCACCAAAATGATTTACACTTCATGTCAACTTAATTTGCTCCATTGAATTGAAATGTTATTCTTATTAAGCTTGGTTAATAGGTGTTAATTATTAGGATATTTGTTAATTAATTATTTAAAAAAAATTGATATAAAAATATAAAAATTGATATTAATTATTTCTAAAACAATGCTGCGTTAACTTTTCCCTTTATTATGACTTTTCTTTTTATGTACAGGCAACATTGATTTGAATTAGTTCAACAAGATCAACATCATACCACTATCATTTCTGTCAAAAATGGGTTTGTATGACATTGAAATACACGGTGCAAACGTTAAGGTAAGCTTAGTCGAAAATCTTGCTTTGGTTGATGCTAAGATAGATGAGTTCAGACCTTCATTACAAAATTCCGGAAGGCAAGTTGTTGGACTCGACATTAAGTTTGTTAAAACTGGTGGGAATTTAAATAAAGGCAAGTTTTTGCTTCTTTGTGTTGGGAGTCATTGCTTGATGATGCAATTACCTGACTCGAAGGGCGTAAATTATACCCCCAGGCAGTTTCTGTCTGATGAGAGTATTTGTTTTCTGGGTACCGGAATGAGCGAGAAAGTTACAGAACTAGGCTGCCTTTATTTTTACGATAATCATGAAGGAACGCAACGTGTAAATTGTAACACAGGTGTTGAAGTAGGCTATTTGGCTGCTAAAATTCTGAAGAAACCCAATGTTGAGCAGTATGGATTAGCGGAGTTGGCTGGTGAAGTTGGTATGGATATAAAGGAACCAATTAGTGAATGTCCTGACTGGAATGCTAAGGTGTTCTCACATGAAGATGTCAAGTGTGCACTGCACAATGCCTATACTTCTTATGTTATTGGGAATAAGCTCTTGGATATGCTTTAAGCCTCTAAGGTCATCTTTTCTATGGGTTTGACTGCTTTAATTCTGTCTTGTTAGTGTCCACATTAGAGCTATATATGCTAGTGTTGCATGTGATTTGTGTAATTCGAACTACTTTAATGAAATTTCTGGTTGTGTTTGGTTTGTCCTAAATCATATATAATAATTTATTCTGCTTCAATCTTCTCATAGAGTAGGGTCTCAAAATTTCTAAGATAATAATTATTTACCTTGGGATATCTCCAAAATCGTGGAACAAAAGAAACCCAACTGTTCAATTGAAATCTTCAATGAGTGTATTGAATCATCATTAATTATCATTTTGACAACTTGAACTTTTAACTTTTGTAAGCTAGTTTAGCACAAAGTAGATTGGCAATTTTTGTCTCCTAATCTCTCATATGGACATGCACCAAACAATTTTTCTCTTTCTCTATACCAAAATCAATTTTGGAAATTATATTTCAACTTGCTTTCACCATGTGTATCACTTTTTAGAAGGTTAATTAAATTCAATTTTTAATCTCTTTTTGTTATATTTTATACATGAACTATGATATTTGATTCTCTAGCAAGTTGAGACTAATAGGTGATTATAATATAGTTGTAATGGACTAAAGTACTTAAGATAAATTAGATTATATTGTCAAACACTTTAAACTTTATATTATTTTTTCCCTTTTTAATTTTATTTTGTAGATAATGTTTCTTTTATTTGTAAATAGTTTTTAGTCAGAATTGTATTAAAAAATATCAGTTTGAATATGATAAATTGGGGGGGGGGGGGGGAGGAAGAGAGAGAATAAAGAACTATTTTAATCTCACATAAGATTTCATTATAAATTTGTTACTTGAAACATTAAATTATAAGATAAATTTATATGAAAGTTCCAAGAATTCATTAAAATAATAAATTTAAAAAATAATGAAATATGAATAGATCACAATGAAAATAATCATAATTATATTCAGGCTTTTGATATAACCATTCTAATTTTTTTTTTCTAAATGCATGTCACTTATAAAATTTCACTAAACTACAAATGGAAAATGTCGCTAAATTACAAGACTCAAGTGAGTTAAGAACGTAACAATAGACCATTAACATGATAAATTATGCTTAGTGTTCCATTAAACAAAATTTCAATTTGTGGTATGAACAAAAATAAACATTGGCGGAAGTTTTAATTAAGGAGCCCAAGCGGATAAAATATTTTCTTAATAAAATTCGAGTTCAGGCAATCACCGATAACCGAAACTTCTATGAATTCTCAATTGTACATGAGTTTTACTTGGGATAGAATCAGTCTTCCATATTCTTACAGAACTTCCATCACTTGTAATAGCATCAGTTCATTACATCACTCCCCTCCAAGTCATACTTTTACCTACCATCTTTAGGAATTAAATACAATCTATACCATGATTTTCTAAAAACTTGCTGATACTTGCTTGCGCATGGATGGTGCATATTTTGCTGCTTTGCATGCCATACATAGATTCAAAAGTCATTAGATCAAAAGGGTATCAAATTAGACGGTCTTATGAGCCATCAGCTGTGTCATAATATGTGTGGATCCTGTTAGTGTCAGCTCTAGGATTAGGCCTAAGATTCCCATAAAAAAAAGGCTACACTCTCTTTATAAAAAAGCTTCATTCTCATTATAAAAAAGCCAGAAATTTTATGATAACAATTGGTTTATAAAATAAAAAGGGTTTCTTTACTATTTTTTTCCGTTTCCAAAAAGTTTTTCTAAATATAAGATCAATAAAAACCCTAAACAACTTAGAGCACGCGCACACACACAGAGCATGTAAATGTGTCTTATCATCAATAACGAATATTTTCCCTAATATAGCTTGAAACTTCAATTTTTGTACACCAAAGACTAATTGGTTTCTTGGCCTAATGATAAAGAGTTATCATTAGAAGCGAACATCATAGGTTTGAAACTCTCCAAAAAAAAAAAAAAAAAAAATCCTACTTTGTAAGTTGTCAACATTAACCACCTATAGTCTCTTATATGACCACACACCAAATAATCTCTCTCTTAACTCTAAAATAAAATTTGAAGATTAAATTATAATTTTACTTAACCATATTTCGTTTTGTCCAAGATAAAGTAG
Organism: Quercus bicolor; assembly: GCA_025762765.1. Classification (NCBI taxonomy): domain Eukaryota; kingdom Viridiplantae; phylum Streptophyta; class Magnoliopsida; order Fagales; family Fagaceae; genus Quercus; species Quercus bicolor. The sequence goes on along the minus strand of JAOXJQ010126228.1, from coordinate 12,206 downwards.
ACTTTATATATATATATATATAAAAGATAGTATAATATAATATACATTTTTTTGGTTAAATTTTAAATTTGAACAATGATTTTGATGCTCTATATAAAATTAACCTTGGTTAGTTTTAATTCATAATTTATGTTTCTAATTCATCAAAATAATATAAGTTTAGTTAGTATTAGATAAATTTATTTAATTTATATTTAAATATAAAATATTTTATTTAAATATATCATATTAGATCTGAAATTATATCGAGCTGATCTAAATCCCTTATGTGTAAGTCTTACACAAGTCTAAATCTTCTATCCCACTCTTTATATTCCACTATATGCTTCATAAATAAAAACATGTTACATGTCCATCTACTTTATTAAATGTTAAATTTATGTCTTCTATTATTTCAATTTCCTAAAATAAATAAATAAATAACCCATCATATTTAGGTAATATAATTGAAATAATAGTGGAGAAGAAAAAGTGAGATAGAAGATTTGAACTCATTTTACACATATGAGATACAAATATATTTGAAAGATCTTCATAACTATCTCATAATATATTTTACCATGAGATTGGTGTGTATCACATGGCAACAAAATTAAACTCCAAAAACAATAATTAAAACTAAACAAAAAAAGCAAAAGAAACAACCACAATAAAAAAGACAATTTAGGAAGATTATGTCTCCATTTTGGGAACTTAAGTCAACACCCCATTTTTGGTGTGACACGTGCCAAAAGAAAACCTTTTTTTTTTTTAAGAATAATCAAAAGTAAACTTTAGAACCATATTTTTGTAACAGTATCAGGGTTATATAAATTTTATTAGTAAAAAAATAATTTAAATACATTGCCTAACTTAATAAAGTTTCTCCATTTTCCAATAGGGAATTGTAGGTGGACCGGGCCTAGAGGATTGGGCCGACCATATGAGTAAGAGCCGGTATGAGGCCCAGAACCCATTGAGTGTGATGAGCCTAGGAAACAACAAAAGAACCATCTTGGGGATCTTAGCATCGGGCCCGACCACTAGCCAAGTATTGGGAGGGCTCGGATATTCAGTATGAGTGTGGTAGGTAACCTAGAACTAAAGATTGAGAAAGAATCCACTACCGAGCCTAAACCGGTGTCTGGAACAAGTTCCAAGGGAATCCTCTAATTACATGAGGACCCCTTGGGATTCTAAGAGATGTGGGAACACGTGAGTGAGTAGGAATAAAAATGATGGTAACCCCACTCACTCACAGATATAAAAGGGGAGCTAGGCCATTGTAAAAGGGGTTGGAAAATTGAGAGGGAGTAAGGTGATACAAGAGAAACTGGGAACAGAGGGAGGATGTAGTGGATTGTCTGTGAGGCTTAGACTTGAGAGGAAACAACTAAGCTTGAGTTGGAGCCCTATAAGTGAGATTGAGAGTAAAGCCCACCAACAAATAAGTTGAGGGTCCAAGTATTTGCTCCATCTAGCAGAACTTGATGCCCACAATTGGCACCGTCTATGAGAATCTTACTCATATTGGGGGCTTCGAGTTAGGCTGGTCTTGCTAAGTTATGGAAGGACTATGGGCTAGAAAAGGTTATGCTATAGGAAACCATTCCAAGGCCTCATCACGGGGCTAACGGAGGTTGGAGAGGGAAAGGAGAAGGGAGCAGCAGCGCATGCAAGAGGGGCACAAGACGAGGGTTGATTCTGATGAAGGGTCTTCACAAAGGGAGAAGTCAATATCGTACATTCCCGAGCACTCTCATCGAGGTGATCACGAAAGGGAGCTCAAGAACCTATGGAAGCAGATGAACGACTTGGAAATCGAACTAAGGGGGCACCCAAGAAGGGAACGAGACAAATCATCATTTGACCCTGATTACATTCCGGGGGCATCATCCCAAGGAAGCGGCTTATACCGGTCAAGAGAAAGGTCCCGCGAGACAGCGGAGTGACGTAGTGAGTCTCGCCATCATGGTCAGCATCATTATCATAATACGGCCCTCGATGCAATGAGCCGAGCATTAAGGAGGGCGGCCTGCTCACCTTTCTTCAAGGAAATAGAACGCATAGAGATGCTGAGGTGATTTACCCAATCTCCATTCACCATTTATGACAGAAAGACTGATCTGTTAAGCATGTAAGTCACTATATACACATGATGTCGTTGTATTCTCATAATGATGGGTTAATGTGCTAGGTTTTTCCATCAAGTCTCAATCCGACTGCTATACGATGGTTCAATGGGTTCAGAAAGGGTTCCATCAGGAGTTTCAAGGAGTTAATCCAAGAGTTCAGTGCCAGATTATCACATGGAGTAAAGTGCAACAACCCATTGGGGCTTTGTTGTCCATGAAGATGAGGAGTGGGAAGACCCTCCGATATTACACGAACAGATACTAGGAGCTCTACAATGAAATTGGCGGCGGTAATGAACAGGTCGCTGCTAGTACTTTCTGGTTAGGCCTTCTTGAGGATTCAGAATTGAGGGATTCACTAACCATGCGGCCGCCCGAGGGAATGCATCAACTAATGAGAAGGATTGAAGAGTTTAAGAGGTTGGAGGATGATCGCTTGCAAGGCAAGGGTAAGGCCCCGGCCACCTCGCAATACCGTAGGGAGTATCGCCCCGACAAGTTCCAGTAGAGGGCCATAAGGGAACCAAGAACTCCCGATGGAGACCCGAGTTGGCACGCTGAAGGAGTTAATTTGACTTTTAAAGAGCCTGTCTACAAAATACTTGAACACATTAAGAATGAGCCATACTTTCGGTGGCCGAGTAAGATGGGTGGTGACCTAGCAAGGACGAACCAGAGTGTATATTGTACGTATCATCGAGAAAAGGGCCATACAACCGAATAATGCCGTCTATTCAAGGACCATTTAGAACAGCTAGCGAAGGCGGGGCATATCAAGGAGTTTTTGGTAGAGCAAAGGGGGGAGGAGGCAGGTCAAGGGTCTGGAAGGCAAGGTGACTGGGCATGCCCCCCTCCATTAGGAATTATTGAGGTGATCCACGTTGTATCGAAGGGCATGTGCTTTAGCGAGCAAAAGGGAGTTTTGAGTGTGACACCCATGTCAAAAGTGGAAACAGGGAACCGGCCCTAGAAAAAGTTGAGGAGAACGTTGGATCCGATCACTTTCGGTGAAATGGATTTGGAGGGAACATCTCAGCCCCATGATGATGCGTTGGTGATAACTTGCATGATAGGGGGATTTTTAGTGAAAAGAGTTATGGTGAACCAAGGAAGTGGGGCTGAGATTATGTTCCCCGATCTCTATAAAAGACTGGGATTGAAGCCAAAGGATTTGAGCGGGTATGACACCCCCTTGGTGGGTTTTGACGTAAAGGTAATAACGCTTGAGAGGTAAATTAAGCTCAAGGTAGTGACCGAGGGTAGGGAAGTAAAGGTGAACTTCATAGTGGTTAACGCATATTCACCTTACACAACGACTCTCGCGTGTCTCTGGATCTATAGCATGGGGGCGATGCCCTTAATGCTGCACTAGAAGATAAAGTTCCCGACCAAGGATGAAGTCACTGTAATCACTACCAACCAGAAGGCTGCTAGGCAGTACTTAGTGGCCACGATAAATCATGAGATTAAGCAGAAAGAGCAGGTTGATCAGAAGCCGTTATAGCAATTACAAATGTCCGATAGTTCGGTAGGAGTGGACAGCGCGGAGGAGTTAGTCCACATCAGAATTCTACCACACTCTGACAGGTACTTCAGGGTCGGGAAGAACCTACCGTTAGAAGATCGAGTAAAAGTTTTGTTGATGTTGGTAGGAAATCTGGATGTATTTGCCTAGAGCTCATATTATTTACCCAGGGTAGATCCAGCCTTTATCGTGCATCGGCTGAATGTTGACCCCTTAATACATCCAAAGAAGTAGAGGCCGAGGAAAGCTGCAAAACCACATGTTGAGGCTATCAAAGAAGAAGTTGAGAAGCTAAAACAGGCAGGGGCTATTAAAGAAGTTTACTTTCCCAAGTGGTTAGCTAATACGGTGGTCATGAAGAAGAAAAATGGAAAGTGGGGTTTGTGTAGATTTTATCAACCTTAACCGAGCATGTCTAAAAGACCATTTCCCGGTGCCTAAGATAGATCAATTAGTGGACACAACAGTTGGGCACCAGAGAAAGAGTTTTTTAGATGCCTTCTAGGGATATCATCAAATCGCTCTAGCTCCCGAGGACCAGGAGAAAAATTCCTTCATTACACCTGAGGGGAACTATCATTACACAATGATGCCATTCAGATTGAAGAACACTGGGGCCACTTATCAGTGGATGGTGACTCGAATGTTTAAAGACCAAATCGGTAAATCTATCGAAGTGTATATAGATGATATGGTGATTAAAATTAAGGAAAGTGTGGGGCACATGGAGGACTTGGAGGAAGTGTTTGGGATACTAAGGCAGCGCTTGAACGCTAAAAAGTGTTCGTTTGGGGTTGGATCAAGCAAATTTCTGAGGTATATGATAACCACTCGGGGTATAGGGATAAACCCCGACCAGCTTACTGCAATCCAGCAACTTCAGCCTCCCAACAACCCTAAAAAAGTATAGAAGCTCACTGGCATGATTGCTGCCTTAAACCAATTTGTATCCTGATCAACAGACCGATGCCGACCATTCTACCAGTTATTAAAAAAATGAAAGGGTTTCTGATGGACGGAGGAGTGTGAAGCGGCTTTCGAGGATTTGAAATCATACTTGACCAGCCCACCTATACTATCCTAACCAGAGCCTAGGGAGGGCCTTTATATGTACTTGGCAGTCTCCAACCATGTCGTAAGCTCGGTGTTAATCAAACAACATGAGGGGGCCCAAAGGCCCATACATTATCTTAGCAAGACTTTGGTGGATGCAAAAATGTGGTACCTTCCTCTGGAGAAGATGGTGCTTGCCATAGTTCATGCTACGAGGAAACTTCCACACTATTTCCAAGCCCACACCATATGGGTACTGACCGAGCACCCTTTACAGTCCCTATTGATAAGGTCGGATTTTACCGGGAGGATAGCCAAGTGGGGGCAAGTTTAGGAACGTTTGATGTATGCTACAAGCCAAGGAATTCGATTAAGGGGCAGGTGCTGGCTGATTTTATTGCCGAATTCACCCCCTCCCCCCCCCCCCCGCGCCCAGGACTCTATTGTCAGTATGTTAGGTTGCAATTAGGCCATGGAAGGTGTATATGGATGGGGCATCCAAAGGTGTGAGGTTGGAAAAATCTCTCAGGTTGGGGTTTAAGGCTTTAAATAACGAGGCTGAGTACGAGGCTCTAATTGCTGGGTCGCAAGCTGCACGGAAATTAGGAATGGAAGAGGTAGAAGTATTCTCAGACACCAGATTAGTGGTTAGTCAGGTGGACGGCTGCTTTGAGGCTCGGGATCAACGCATATGTCAGTACTTGAAATTGATTAGGAGTATACGTGACAGTTTTAAAGCAGTTACTACGAACTGTATAACCAGGAGCCAAAATAGTCATCCAAACTTCTTAGCCACCTTGGCATCATCTTCGAACGACTTGATTCCCCGATTGGTGTTGGTTGAAGCCTTAGAGCACCCGAGTATTGAATTGCAATCGGTAGTAGCAGCTATTTCAGAACAAGGGCCGAGCTGGATGGACCCATACATAGCATTTTTATCAGATGGGTCTTTACCGAAAGACGAGAATGTTAAAACATATGTGAATCATGTTAAGAACATATGTCATTTAGAATTGGCTAATCCTTTGACAAAACACACTTTACTTGTAATTGGGTAGATCTAGGATGTGTTTAATACTTCAAGGAACAAGAGTTCAAGTCCAAGTGTTAAAACCATGCAAATCTGTCCAAGAATCAAGTGAAGAAGTGCTGAATTTTAAAACTCGACAGCTAGCTCGATAGATAGCATCTATCGAGGTTTAAAAAGGATCTTCAATCCGATGCTCAACAGCTACTCGATAGATAACCTATCTATCGAGAATTACGAAAATCAGTTTTTCAGATCTAATTTTACACATATCCATGTGTATATTTTTAGGCTTTCTTTTCTCACAACCCTAAATATATATAAGGATTGTTTTAAGGGCCGTTTCAGCTTATGAAACTTGATGCAAAGGTTTTGTTCAAGCAAATTGTGACCAGAGACAGAATTTGCCCTAGTTCATCTTTCTCTTGAAGAAGCTATTGCGTTTGTATGTCGTAGGGTTTTGTAACCAAGGAGTTTCATGATCTTCATCGTGTTGATAAATTGAAAAACTTTGTAACTAACATCCTTCTTAAGTTGGTGGTTAGTCATGTACTTAGATCTGTGCATCGATTGGTTAGTCATGTACTAGGAGCCGTGCATCGAAGAGATTGTCACTACAAAACAAGTCCAATTGTGTATTGGAGTAAGGGCTCAACTGTAGGTTGGTATAAGGTACCAAGATTCCTTTACTTGTAACTGCTTGTTGTGAAAATAGTGGATTCTTGGGAGTGGTAACCTTAAAATCACCCGGTGGGGTTTTTGACCTCAATACATTCTTGGCCTTCCAAGTGTATCAGAGCAAGCACACTCTAATTAAGGTTAATCTTTGCTGTGTGATCCATTGACCCCTATTTGTCATGGATAGAGGACAGTCTCTAATTATACCTCCTCTATTTGATGGCACTAACTATACATACTAGAAAGTACGCATAAGAGCTTTCTTGTAGTCATTAGATGAAATAGTGTGGCAAGCTGTGGAGATAGGCTGGACCTAGCCAAAGGAAGCGCTGGGCGATTGGGATGATGCTAAGATCAAGGGGGCTAACTTCAACAGTAGGGCATTGAATGCTTTATTCAATGCGGTCACAAATGAGGAGTTTAAGAAGATATCTTCCACTAAAACTGCAAAAACTGCAAAGGAAGCATGGACCATCCTCCAGACAACCTATGAAGGAACTAAGGCTGTCAAGGATCCAAAGCTTTAGAGGCTCATTACAAGTTTTGAAGAGATTAAGATGGAAGAGGATGACTCGTTCCATGAGTTCTATGCCAAGCTTAAGACATAGTGAACTCAGCCTTTAATCTTGGGGAAACCATTCCCGAACCCAAGATTGTTAGAAAGATGCTCAGATCTCTACCCGAGAGATTTCATGCCAAGATCACCGCAATTGAGGAATCAAAGGATATTGACAAAATTCCTTTGACAGAGATGGTTGGCAATCTGAAGACCTATAAGTTGGGTTTAACAAGGATTGGGAAATCGAGTAAGGGAAAGAACATGGCACTAAAGGTCAAAAGCAGTGACACTGATGAGTCTTCAGACGATGAAGATTCTAAAATGAAATCCTACATCACAAGGCAATTCAAAAAGTTCATGAAGAATGCCAATGGTAAAGGATTTGACAAAGACCGCAAGTAGTCCAATTCGTCTCAGTTCAAGAGCCAAGACAAAGGAAAGAATGATGTTAGGGATGGCAGTCAGTACACTGTTCCCTCAGGACCAAAGTGCTTTGGGTGTTAAGGGTTCGAACACATGAAACAACAGTGCCCAACTTATCTCAAGACCATTGGGAAAAGCAAGGCACTTGCTGCTACCTTGAGTAATACTGAGCCTAAGGATGATTCGGATAATGAGGATGATAGAATCCTAAATGCCTTCACTACCACTGTAAATCCTACTGAGGGGATTTTTGAAGAAGTGGATGAAGAAGAAGAGTTGGTGGAGTCTAAGTTTGAAAAGATGGATGAATAAGATGACATCCCTATGCAAAATTATACAAGATCTCGGAAAAGTATGAGAAGTTGTACAAATTGGCCACTAAGAAGCTTAGTGATGTGGAGCTTAAACGAGAAGAAATCTCCACGAAGTTTGATGAAGCCAATCAAACCAATGAAACATTGAGATTTGAAAATAATTTCTTGGCTGAGAAGATCAAGAAGCTTGAAGCAGAGCTATTTAAAGTCAGAGCTCAACTAGAGAGGACTTCAAGTGCAATGCTTGATGAGATGCTCAACTTTCAGAAATCTACTTCTGATAGAACCGGTTTAGGATATGATTTCTCTTCTCCTAGCATTGTTTCTTCTAGTACTATTGTGTTTGTTTCTCCTACTAATAATGTTGTGTAAAGTTGTGATTTACAACTATGTTTTATGTTGGTTTTATTCCATGACAAAAAGTGTTGTAATTGCTTTAATTTTGTTCCTTGTATTTTCTGGGATTTTATTGTATTCGGTTTAGTATTAAGTTGGTGAAAACTCAAGCTTAAATGAAGAATCAGTGGATTTCGTGAGAAACTCACGAGAAGCTAACCCGCGAAAGAGCCACGTAAGGAGCACATGTCTGGAAGCTGAAGAGTCGTGCTAGGCTATCATTTTCACAAGTGTCTCGCGGGTAAGGTCTTCCCGCAAGATAGTCGCGAAACATTCTTCCTAGAGATTTTTTAAGTGTGACTTACTTACCCTTCACCCATGCTATATATACCTTCATTACCCACAAATGTAGGTGAGGTCATTCAGAGAGAAAAACCCTGGATAGGTTTTCTACAACACACACACCCATCTTTTAGAGAGAGAGCTACTCATCCTTAGTGAGAAATCCTTGTAGTCTCTTCTCCTTCCCTCTCACATTGTCATACCTTGAGAGGAGATTTGTACCCAAACACAACCCACACCTTTTCAAAGTGTAGAGAGTATTTTGGAGCTTGGGAAGCTTTGGGGAATTGCCAAAAGAAGTCGGTGAGGCTTGGCAGATGCAATCAGGTGGATTGCGAGATCTAGAGAGCTAGACAAGACACGATTCCGAGAAGTCTTGTTGAAGTAGGAGCTTGGAGGGCTTAGGTACAATGGGTAGATTAGGCTTGGAGGGTCTCTTACTAACCCATATATCCCAACTGATTGCCTAGTGGATCGATTACCACTTGGAGGGCGACGGAGAGGTTTTTCGTCAAGTTCTTCGGTTTCCTCTTTGATAACACATTGACGTGTTATCTAGTGTTTGCATTCTCTCTTTCCTTACTCTTGTGCTTTACTTTTAATGTTTGTTGTTCATGTTTATGCACTAGAGTAGTATCGGTTAATTGCACTTCATTTACTCTTGTTTCCGCACTTAGATTAGTTAGAGTAAAAGCAATCTAGCCGTAATTTTTATCTTGGGGTCTGAACAGCTCTTGTGTTTTCACACATTTTAGAGCATTCAATTGGTATCAGAGTAGGTACACTTGATTTGGTTTCATTACCTAAGTGTGATCCTTGACCCTTTGTGTGTTTTGCCATGGATAATGCTTTGTATGTTTCTATGGATATTGTTGATTATAACATGCCATGTGTTTGTGAAAATGCCTCTATGAGTGTCAATCCTCATAATTGTGATGACATGTTACTTGAATCTATGGGTGTTGTTAACAAACTCTTGAAGAAAGGAGCTAAGCAATTTCATAAGAATTTGAGCAGGTTTCATTGTGAAAATGATGATTTGAGTGCTAAGCTCAATAAATCCAATAAATTGGTTGAAAAGTATAAGAAACTTGCTGAAAATTCTCTTAAAAAGCTGAAAGAGTTTGAATGTTTAAATATAGACTTAGATAATAAACTAGTTGATCTAACAAACTTGTTAATGATCTTAAATCTGAACATAAATCTCTTAAGATGCATGACAAGTGTTTGATTGCTGAACCTGTTGCTAAAACGAAAGAAAATATATGTTGCAATCATATTGTAGTACCTGATTTTGTGCCTATTGTGTGTTCTACCTCAAAGGACAAATCGATGTACATTCCTCCACATAAAAGGAATCAAAAGGTAGAGAGAAAGGCTCTTAAGCCTAAGCCTCTGTTTAGGTCCCATTCTAGGGAATTGAGTGGATTTAAATTTGTTCCTACTTGCCACCATTGCGGTGTGATCGGTCACATAAGACCTTAATGCTCAATGTTGAAGAAAGAACAAAACCACGGTGCTAGATCCCTCCCTAAAAAGCCTAGTGGACCTAAACACATTGTTTGTCACCATTGTGGTGCCTTTGGTCATCTAAGACCTCATTGCTCTAAATTTCATGCTCTTAAAAGAATCAAAAAAAAGAGAAACTTGAGCTTCTTGGAAGTTGTACTAAAAAGGGTAAACCAGATTTGAGTGAAAATAGCATGTTGTTAAAGAAAGTGTTTAATGCTCTTAACTCCTTGTCTATGTGCATCTCCGGTTCTCATTCTTCCAACCCTCATCTCACTTCTCATGAGATACTTATTCCAAACAATTGTTCCGTTTGGATGAGGAAGGGTTCCTATGGTTGAGCTTATGCTCTTTTGGTCATTGATCTAATTCTTTCAATCTTTTTAGGACCCTTCATGCATTAGATGTTTCATTGTCACGCATTTGTGCATCTTGCATTTATTTTTATGCATTGCCTTTTTTTTTTTTTTTTATCTTACTTTTATGTTTTAGTTTTGTGTGAGTAAAAAATCCAAAACCACATAAAAAGGTAAAAAATTCAAAAAGTTTGATCGTATATGTTTGAGCACATTTCACATGTGAGTTTGGCCTAGTACCTTCGTACTTATGGCGTAGTGCATTTATGAGCTTAGTTTGTTTTGTATGCACATATATCTTTGTAGGAGAAATCTTGAAACCTATGGGCGACTGTTGTAAATAGATCTTCAAGTTTGTCATGAATGATTGGTCAATAGTCTTGATGGTCTTGATACTTGCATAGACTTGTGTCTATATATCTTCCCACCTTTATTTTTATGTTTTTGTTATAAGAGCTCACCAAATGTAAATCTCACAATGAAAAGGAGATTATGAGCTGTAAAAGCTTGTCACACATACTAGTATTTGACTAGGAAAAAGGAAAAGCGACTTTTGTATTGAAATGTATGGTGCTCAAAAAGCCAAAGGCTAACTCTCAATGTTGAAATATCAAAAATTTCAAGCATCGATCTCAAAAAGAGATGTATTATCCAAAAAGGATCAATTGTTATAATTTATGCAGAAGCCAAATGAAAAGCTTCTAAGTTTTGTAATCATTCTCTTGTGGGAGGTCAATATGTTCATTTCTATAATTAAGATAAACCACTTGATTTCGTATCAATTGTGTATGTCTTGATTCAATTGATCATTGAAACTTCACTCGTTTAAGGACTATTCCACATTTGATACTCACACACAACACACAAGACTTATGTTCAATGAATATCTATTTCATTTGTGTGATTGTATATGTTCAAATGTGATGTGTGTGTGCTCAACTATATGTGAATCAAGCCAAAAATATTTTTGTTCTTTTTGTTTGCTTTTGGAAGTGATTTGTATCATCCATGTTTTTCAAAGTTTTTCAAGTTGTTTTTGTATGAAAAACATGTTTTGAGTGTTTTTGTGACCCATTTCATGTGTAAGCTCAACTGGGAGTTAAATGGTTCAAATCTCAAGTTTTTCAACTTTGGATAGAGAGTTTCGCAATTGTTTCATGAGTAGCTTGCGAATAATGCTTACCTGCGAAAAATTTCGTGAGTACTTTCACGAGTCAGCTTCCTACGAAAATTTCCAGATCAGCTTTTTAAAGGGCATTTCGTGGGACATTTGTTTTAAACTTCTCTTATTTTCTCCCAAACCCCTATTTTAATACTTTAACATCAAAACCCAACTTACTTCAAGTGTTTTACATTCCATAAACATATCTAAGGTAATCTTTAACTCTTTTCATCACTTTTGATCCTTAGATTATGCTTTTTGGGGATTTTATGTTTATAGTTGGGATTTTCTCAAATGGGAGTTAGAAAACTTAATTTTTGTCAATCTTTTTTATTAGGCTTTGTTTTAAATGATGATTTGCTTTGGATGTTGGCCCCTTGTGGCAAAAATAACATGTATTTAGGTAAGATTTTCATATGCTCATGCATTGTCTAACATACATGTGTAGTGTGTGCACTCTAAGTGCTTGATAAAATGCCCAAATGAAATTTTCTCGTTGTTTTGGACTTTGATGAGTACCAAATTGTGGGGATCACCATAATTATTCATGTTTATCATGGTTTGATCATTGGTGGTATGTTTATACACTTTGCCCTATGAGTGCTTATTCATGCATTGGTTATGCATCTCATATGCACACTAGATGCACCTTTGCTGTACACACTCTAACACTTGACATATTTTGCTCTTCACTCATGCTAGTTAAGTCTTTTTAGACCTTTTACCTCTTATAACATGTTCTTGTGTCTATGTCATGCCTAGGTTTACATCATGTTCCATCATCCTTAGCATGTCATGTTTACTCTAT
>JAOXJQ010126210.1:0-16022 GCA_025762765.1 Quercus bicolor | reverse complement strand
TGTTATGGGCTTTAGGCCCAGCTAGTTTACTTGTATAGTACACTTGTACTTGTACTACACTTTACTTGTACCGCACATATATGCTTACTTGTACTGCACACATATGCCTACTATATAAAGACACTCATGTATATTCTTTGATTATGAAATACAATACAATCATTCAGTATTTCTAACATGGTATCAGAGCCACTACTTTGACCTTTTCTTAGCAATCTTGTCTTTATTGGTGTTACTCCACTCTCAACATTGCTTCTGCCATCACAACAATTGTCAGAGCCTCTCGTCGTTGAACCTTTAACATCTTCCAACCATTGTCTTCGGGTTCTAGACCTACAGCTACTGTCGTTGAAGAGTCCAACACCACACAGATCACTGCACGTGTTATCCCGCCGCAAATATTGCTCCCATCACAATTTCGGAGGAATCATTAAGATCGACTTGAAACGATCTACCTGTTGATGAAAGCCTCGCAGTCTTCGAAGTCTGCACGCGCCCTCACGCGTCGCCTGAAGTTTTTGTGTCAGCGCCCCATGCACTCCACGCGCCGTCCTAAGTTCAAGTTGACGTCACTCGTGACGTCATCTGCGCCACGTCAACCCTAGCTGCGTCAGCATCCAGTCATCTGCTGATGTCAGCGCCATGTCATCTTGGTGACGTCATCTACTGACCGTTGACAGCGTTGACCATTGACCATTGAATTTGACCATCCATTAACCGTTGACTTTGACCAGCAGTTGACTTTTCTTCAGGGTTGACTTTTGCAGTCCATGTTCTCCTTACCAAGTTTTTCGCATAGATTTCATTTTTGCAGTTTGTTTTTGCATATTGTGTCTCTAAATGGATAAAAAGGATGTTTTTTTTTCCTCGCCCCATCAATACTCTATTGGAGGGGAACAAGAATTACTTATCTTGGTCTCAACCTATGCGCAGTTTTCTTAAAGGTCGCATGCTCTGGCATTACTGTATTGGTGCAATCACCATTCCTGTCAAGGGAGCAAGTGAAGAAGATGTTGCCTTCCTTGGTTGCATGAATGGGATAGTTATAATCACATGATCCTTACATGGATTCGGAACACTTCCATTCCCTCCATCTCCAATCTGTTGGGCAGCTTTGATGATGCAAAATCAGCATGGGATTTGTTGGCCAAAAGGTACTTCACTACTCATGGATCTATGAAATATCAGTTAGTGGTTGAATTGCATCACCTCAGGCGAGAACCAGGGCAATCCATTAATGACTACTATGATCAGCTTTGCTTCATTTGGGACCAAATTGACCTTTCTGATCCAACTTGGGTATGCTTAAAGGATGCTCAGCAATATGCTTCCATTAGAGATGAATTTCGCTTTTATGAATTCCTGATGTCACTTCACAAGGACTTTGAGCCCATTCGAGGTCAGTTCCTAAATCGCAGTCCTGTTCCATCTCTTGATACTACTGTGAACGAGTTGGTTAGAGAAGAAGCTCATCTTGCAACCCTTCAAGCTCAAAATAAGCTCAATGTTTTGGCTATTACTCCTTCTGCTCCACTCATAGAGCAACCTTAGCAATCAGGTGATTCCTATGGCTCTAGCAATCGTCACAAGCAGACCAACAAAAAGTTCTGCAATTATTGCAAATGTCCTGACCACACCATTGAGACTTGTTACCGTCACAACAAATCTACTGTCGTTGTTGCTAACACTGAGACTACTCCGCAGATGGCTTCCATTTCAGCTGAGTCCCAATCTTCTGGATCCACTATCAACCTCTCCCCCACTGAACTACAGGAGATCATAGCTCAAGCTCTTTCCATTGCTCTCTTAGTTCTACCTGGTAAGTCTCATACTTGGCTTTTTGATTCTGCCTGTTGCAATTACATGACACCTCACTCATCCTTATTCTCCAAACTTAACCCTGCACCACATCCTCTAAATATTCGTATAGCTGATGGTTCCACCATGCATGGGAATAATCTAGGTTTTGTTTCGATCTCTAACCTCTCTATTCCTAGAGTCTTCCATGTACCTGACCTATCCTATAATTTGTACTCTATGGGACAATTAGCTGAACTAGGTTATCGCCTTATTTTTTACTATTCTGGGTGTATTGTGCAGGATCCGAGGGCGAGGCAGGAGCTTGGGACCGGTCCTAGAGTTGAGCGTATGTTTCCCATGGACAATCTTCATCTTCCACCTTTTTCTCCTGTTTCTGTTGCTACTGCAGCTGCTGCAATTTCTTCCTTACCATCTCTCGCACTTTGGCATTCTTGTCTTGGTCACGCACCATCTTCTCGGGTACATCAGTTAGCTTCTAAGGATCTGTTGTATTCTGTGTCCAAAGACAATTTTGAGTGTACTTCATGTCAGTTAGGAAAATAGCCAGCTTTACCTTTCAATAACAGTGAATCCATTTCTAATAGTCTTTTTGAGTTAATTCATTCTGATGTTTGGGGACCTTCTCTTGTTGCTAGTATTGGTGGATCTCAATATTTTATTGTTTTTATTGATGATTATTTTCGTTATAGTTGGATCTTTCCTATGAAATCTCGTTCTGAAATTTTACCAATATACAGTAACTTTGCAAAAATGGTTGAAACACAATTCTCCAAACGTATCAAAACTTTTCGATTTGATAATGCTCTTAAATATACTCAATATGCATTTCAAGCTCTGTTACATTCCTATGGCACCATACATCACCTAACTTGTCCAGGTACCTCTCAACAAAATGATCAAATTGAAAGAAAACTTTGTCATATTCTTGACACTGTTCGTACTCTTCTTCTTTCTGCCAAAGTTCCTACCCCATTTTGGGGTGAAGCTACTCTTCATATTGTTCATGCGATTAATAGTAGTCCAAGCACTGTCATCCATAATCAGATTCCGTATGAGCGTCTGTTTGGGTCACCCCCTGACTATCATCACCTTCGCTTCTTTAGATTTGCCTGTTTCGTTCTTCTTCACCCTCATGAGCATAACAAACTTGAGCCTCGATCTCGACTTTGTTGTTTCCTTGGTTATGGCGAAACTCAAAAAGGGTATAGGTGTTATGATCCTGTCCCTCATCGTCTTCGTGTTTCTCGTAATGTTGTCTTTTGGGAACACCGATTGTTTGTTGAACTTTCTTACTTTTGTTCTTCCCTAACTACTTCCTCTGTTTTAGAAATCTTTCCCTCTGTACCTAAAACAGATGCGCTGCGCTACCCAGTGTGTAACCTTCTCTCCCCTACCCCTCTTCTGGTTATGCCATTACCAATCGCGGGTAACCCCCTAGCGCTCCTGTCCAGAGCGAAGAGAAGGCGAAAAAGCGCTGCCGAAGCAGCATGGCTTTTTGGGATAACGAAAAAAACAATCAATATTTTTATATAAAAGAGAAAGCAAGAAACTATGTTCCTTCTACAAATACTTTTGATTCTCCTTTGGACTTCTCTCCAGATATTTTTGATGCTTCTTCTAAACAGGTCAAAGATGAACAGGTTGATGACGAGCTACCCCACCTTGAGCCTAGGTCCCCTGCTCCTATTCCGCCTGAAGATTCTCCGTAAGACATTCCACCTCACCACTCAACTCAAGTAAGATCCATTCATGCATATTTACTTGACTATCATTGTTATACTGCCCTTATTACTCTTCACAAGCCTCAGACCTATCGTAAGGCCTCCATTGACCCTTTATGGCGAATTGCAATGAAAGAGGAACTTGATGCATTAACCAAAAACCATACTTGGGATCTGGTCACTCTCCCTCCTAGACAATCTGTGGTTGGCTGTAAGTGGATCTATAAGATCAAGACTCGCTCTGATGGGTCCATTAAGTGCTACAAAACTCGTCTTGTTGCAAAAGGTTTTACACAGGAGTATGAGATTGATTATAAAGAGACCTTTGCTCCAGTTGCTCGTATCTCATCTGTTCGTGCCCTCTTAGCTATTGCTACTGCTAGTAAATGGGATCTTTTTCAGATAGATGTTAAAAATGCCTTCCTTAATGGGGATCTGAGTGAAGAAGTCTATATGCAACCTTCTTTTGGTCTCTCTGTTGAATCAAACAAGGTTTGTCACCTTCGGCATGCAATTTTTGGCCTTAAACAAGCTCCACACGCTTGGTTTGCCAAGTTCAACTCCACTATCTTTCACTTGGGTTACACTGCCAATCTATATGATTCTGCCTTATTTCTTCATTGTACTGATAAAGGCACCATTTTGCTTCTTCTATATGTGGATGATATGATCATAACTAGTGATGACCTCAGTGGCATTCAAGAACTCAAGGATTTTCTCAGTCAGCAATTTGAGATGAAAGATCTTGGACATCTCAGTTATTTCTTGGGTCTTGAAATTACTCATTCCACAGATGGTCTTTATATTACTCAAGCCAAGTATGCTTCTAACCTTTTGTCTCGAGCTGGACTCACTGACAGCAACACTGTTGACACTTCAGTTGAGCTTAATGCGCATTTGACACCTTGGGGGGAGGGGAAAACCATTGTCTAATCCGTCTCTTTATAGACGATTAGTTGGCAGCCTAGTTTATCTCATAGTTACTCGTCCAGACATCTCTTATGTTGTTCATCAAGTGAGCCAGTATTTTTCTGCTCCACAATTAACTCACTATGCTGCTGTTCTGCGCATTCTTCGATACCTGAAGGACACTCTCTTTCATGGCCTTTTCTACTCAACTTAGTCTCCTCTTGTACTTCGTGCATTCTCTGATGCTGATTGGGCAGGATATCCCACTGATCGCAGGTCCACTACATGTTATTGCTTTCTCCTTGGTTCTTCTTTGATTTCTTGGCAAAGTAAGAAACAAACTTTGAGGCCTGCTCCAGTACTGAAGCAGAATATTGTGCTCTTACTGATACCACATTTGAGCTCCTTTGACTACGATGGTTTCTTAAAGATTTGGGTGTGTCCACATCCTCTGCTACTCCCCTTTATTGTGACAACCAGAGTGCCATTCATATTGCTCACAATGATGTCTTTTATGAACGGACTAAACATCGAGATTGATTGTCATTTTATCTATTATCATCTTGTCCATGGTGTTCTTAAGCTTTTCTCCGTCTCCTCCAAAGATCAACTTGCAGATATCTTTACCAAGTCACTTCCTAAGGGACACACTCATGATTTGGTTGAAAACCTCAAAGCTGGTCTCACATCCACCTTGAGTTTGAGGGGGGCTGTTAATGTATATTATGTTATGAGCTTTAAGCCCAGCTAGTTTACTTGTATAGCACACTTGTACTTGTACTACACTTTACTTGTACCGCACACATATGTTTACTTGTACTGCACACATATGCCTCCTATATAAAGGCACTTATGTATATTCTTTGATTATGAAATACAATACAATCATTCAGTATTTCTAACAGTAAGAATATCGTTCAATCCTGTGGAATGCAATATAAATTCATTCTCATTTCAAATTTGATTTTTTTTTTTTTTGGCCTCTTTATCTACTAGCTATTAGTCTAAAGGTTTGAATATCAAAATTCAACAAAGAACAAGGGTGCAGTGCAGTAGTATATATCTTAATCAAATATGTGATTCTGTTTCTGCCTGCCATTTACGATCAAACTTGTTTTTGATCAACCAGAGACCCTAAACTTGTGAAAAGGATTGGAGCTACCACTGCACTTGAAGTTAGAGCTACAGGAATTCCATATGTCTTTGCTCCTTGTATAGCGGTAACTAAGTTGGTGATGATGCCGAAAAATCACTAGTGAGCTACATGATTCTCGCATGCTTGAACTAACAACCTGCAAGAAGAAAGAAGTGATCTAACAGAGGTCACCGGTGTGGTGCCGGCCAAATACCCTCCGAAGGTCATGTTAGGACTATTCTCAACTCTAGAGTGCTAGAGAGGGGTAAATTATGCGAATCTTGATTTGTGAGGATATTAGGGCTTTTATAGTAGTAGAAGGTTGGCCTCTCTTTCTTGGTGTAGAAGTCTTTTCCTTATAGGAATCCCCTTGAGTAATCCCAAATATGATGGACAAGACATTTCCTTGTAGATAGGGTCTTTCATTAACGCACGTATCTTTTGGAATGCTCTTTGCACTAGGTTTCTGATTTCCTTTGGGATTCTACCAGATTTCCAACGTGTGTAACAAGTGTCTTGAATCATACTAGGCCCTGGGCTTACCTATTGCCGGCCCATGGGCTTGGATCCTTCAGGCCCAACGTGGTGAAGGTTCGTCATACTAATTTTTGCCCCTTCAGCTGCCCCCTTCACCCTATGGTCCATCATGACTTAGATGGATGGACCTGTAGGGTGACAGTTTAATATTATTTGGGGTTGACGGTCCAAGATTATTTAGGGCTGCCGGTTTAAGATTCCTAAAGTTGACGGTTCTCCAGGAGGACACGAATTGTGACCATTGTTGACAGGTTGTCAAGTATTTATGAGGCATGCCACGTGTCACTTTTTGATTGGATTTTGTACCGGATCGAAGCGTCGTTTCGTCTTCCGTGCATTTCAGGTATATATAAGACACTTCTCCATCCTCATTTCTACACTTTACAGCTAAAACACATTGTCAGAGCGCCACCGTCAACCTTGTCAGAGCACTCCGTTGTACATCCATACCTATCGACTATACAACCGTCGACCTTCAGTTACTTCAGAGAGTGGTGAGTATTGTTATTATTATTTACAAGTCTTGCATTTGTGCTTATATTTAGCTAGACCTACACACCCGTCAATACTTTTAGATCCGTCAGTCTTAGGTTTTATCATCAATTGTAGGCAATGTCTAGTGCGTCAAGTAATCAGTCAATGGTTCGTGACGGGACGGAATACGAGGAAGTATACTTGTCCGGTCATAGAGACCCAGACAGTCTTGGTGAAGAGAGGAGTCTGTCTGCCTCTTCCTCGTCCTCAACAAATGAGGATATAGAGATGGTTGAGCTAGAAGATACTTCTGATGACGACGAGGATCAAACATTGGGATCCGTCATCAGTGCTGATGGACTTAGGGAGTTCATCATGCTAACAATGTGGACGGTGCATAAATTCACATCCGTCATTAAGGAGAAACATTACAGCACTTTTAGGGCTAACTTTCAAATTCCGGACTACATTCCAATCTGTCTACTCTACGTATCAAAGAAATGTTATTACGAGGGGGTAGAAAGTGTCGGAGTGTACGAGTAGATGTTGAAGGCGGGACTTAGGTTTTCGCTAAGTACCCTACATAGAGAACTTTTAAAATATTTGGGTCTGTCCGTCACCCAGATATCCCCAAACTCCTGGAGGGTCTTCATAGCAATGGAGATTCTCTATGGTGCTATGACAGATGGCGCTAGGAGGTTGACGATGCGTGAATTCCTTCATTGCTACCGTCTAAATGAAATAGACAAGTCAAGAGGAATGTACAGTTTTGCCAGTAGGAGCCCTTTGTTGAAGGTCATTTTTGAAACACCTGACTCAAATAGAAACTAAAAGAGTCGTTACTTCTTCCTAGAGGGTGACGAGTGGATGCGCCATCCAGGAGAGACAGAGTATATTCCCGTCGACACAACTTGGGGAGTATTACATTCATCTCGTATGCATCTGTCCTAATTTGTAATTCTTTTCATATTCGTCAGTTATAATTCTTTCTTCTAGCCATCCATTTCCTCTGCAGGTAGACGATGCCCATAAGTTAGTATTGAGGAGTTTAGTTTCCTCGAGAAGATTTTTCAAAAGACGAAGCTGGAAGAAAGGACTTGGGCGAAGTTGGTAAATTCAAACACCATCCACTGGTATTGTGACGATCCTAAACCCACTCCTGAAGCCATCAGATAAGACGAAAGAATTCACAAACGTACGTCCGTCAACCTTTACTTCGCATAAATGGCTTCAACTATATGTAAATAACTTCATTCATCCTTTTTTACAGAGATGGATGACGCTAAGAGGAGGGCGTTGATAAAATCATAGGCCGTCAAGAAAAAGGAGTTCGGCGAGATGGTTCCTAAGGGGACGGCTCCATCGACAAAGAGAAAACTGTCTTCCAAATCTGACCATCCACATAAGCAGCAAAAAGTCTCTCTGGAACCCTTCATAGGGTTGATGGCTGAGGGTGTGAAGACCATCACCCTAGTAAAGCATGGGTCCGACAAAGGCTTAATGAAGGCCCCGTCCACAAACCAAGAGAAGCCTCCTCCTCTCCTTCGTGACGACTCCAAATTTGCCTTGGAGAAGCTTTCATCTATTATCTCGTCGGAGGACTACGAGGATCTGGGCAATCACTTGACGGAGGCAATAGGGGAGACGGGTCTCTTTGTTATTGCTTAGGTAATTTTTGTCCGTCGATTTAAGCCCGTCCACTCTACTAAGTTTTTGTCTAACTCTGTTTAACTTGTTTGTTCCAATCCTTGGTCATGATGAAGGGCCTAATGGATCGGTGTCTTAACCATGAGGCTACTCTTGAACGTGTGCGGGCAAAGGCAGAGCAGACGGAGGAGGAGCTGGGTCAACTTCACAAGTGGAAGTCCACTATGGAGAAGAAGTTTGACTTTTCAGAGCAGGTAAGGAAGGAGCTTGAACAAAAGATGGATGAGACGGGGAAGGCCTTGGAGGTCAAAGAAAAGGAAATCCAAGACTTGAAGGAAAAGCTTTGTCAGGCTAAGGATGTAGCGATCTGAGAATACCGTGATTCCGACGCTTTATTGGACGAGCTGGTGGACTCATTCCTTCAAGGTTTTGATGACTCGCTCCGTCAAATTAAGAGAGCCTACCCTGAACTGGACGTGTCAATGATAAAAGTTGACGACCAAGGCCACGTCTGCTTTGCCCGTCGCTTCTGAGAACACAGACGACCTCTTTACTGAGGAGGCAGTTCAGGGTGACGGAGAATCAGCTCCAGCCAAAAGTGTTGAAGATGCCGACCCAAAAATGTAGATTTTTTTTTTTTTTTTGTGAGAATGATCTGTCCATAATTTTGTGTTTTAAGGAATTACCCTCTGAGGGTTTTATCCATCATTATTGCATAATTTTATAGTTTAATGCTTGCTATATCAATCTTTATTATTTGGAATTTGCATAAATATCAGTCCTCTTAAGCTAGAAAGAAGAATTGGCCATCTTTATGGACTTGCATAGTTTTAGTTTTTTGGATGAACCGTCCATGTAATTTTCACATAGCAGGGTAATTCGTGAAGTTGACGGTCTGGTATCCGTCTACTTCGAACTCGTTACCTGTCTGTTTTATGGGCTGGACTTTATTTTTCTTTTGTCTATTTTGTGGACTATAAATATTTCCAGCCTATGCGTGATCCGTCCACTTTGTGGAGTTTGTAAATATTTTCACCATGAGCGTGATCCGTCCACTTTGTGGATTTTGTAAATATTTTCGCCCTATGGGTGGTCCGTCCACTTTGTGGACTAAATACTTTCAACCTATGGGTGATCCGTCCAATTTGTGGACTTTAAAATTATTCTCACCCTATATCACCATCCACTTTGTGGACTTTGAAATTATTCTTACCCTGTGGGTGATCCATTCATTTTGTGGACTTTGAAATTATTCTCACCCTGTGGGTGATCTGTCCACTTTGTGGACTTTGGTAGTCATCTGCACCTACGGTTATCCGCCCTTTTCTAAGAATTTTAGTAGAAAAACATAGTTGTGCCTGAATAATTCCTCCTCTCCTTTTTTTAAAAAAAGAAAATGCATTTGTGAGAAAAGTACCTACCCCCTTGGGCTTAAAAAGGCACAAAATATTGTAGCAAAAATTATTAAAGAAAAACTAGTAATTATAGCTAAAATTAAATAAACTGGGAAATTGGGGATCATCGTTGTTTTTCATATTATCTTTACTGGTAGTATTTCCGTAGGTGCTCCGTGTTCCATGGGTGTTGCAGCTTTCGTCCGTCCATTGTCTCAAGATGATAGGTGCCCTTCCTCTGCCATGAAGCGATTCGGTAGGCTTCTTCCCAGTTGGGGCCGAGCTTCCCTTGTGAAGGATCTCTAGCAGCACCCATTACTTTCCTCAGTACAAAATCACCGACCTGAAAGTCCTTATGCTTTACTTTAGTGTTGTAGTGTTTTGCCATGAGATTCTGATAACGGGCTAATCTCTGCTCTACTGCTGCTCTGACTTTGTCCACTAGGTCGAGCTGGAGGCGCATGGCCTTTTCGTTCTTGTCTTTGTTGTAGCTCTCCACTCGGTAGCTTGTGAGCCCCACTTTTGTGGGAATTGCGGCTTCGGTTCCATATGCAAGTCAAAATGGTGTTTCTCCTGTGGGTGTTCTTGCTGTGGTCCGGTATGCCCATAGGGCGCTTAGTAGTTCGTCTGGCCAGATACCCTTTGCCCCGTCGAGCTGGGTCTTGAGTATCTTGAGCAAGGACCGGTTCATGACTTCGACTTGCCCATTTCCCTGTGGGTGTGTTGGCGACGAGTAGTGGTTCTTGATCCCTAGCTCTGAGCAGAAGTCTCTGAACGCGATGTTGTCAAATTGCTTACCGTTATCAGAGACCAGTACTCTGGGTATCCTGTACCTGCATATGATATTCCTCCAGAAAAAATTTTAGATGTTCTTCTCCGTGATAGTGGCTAAGGCTTCCACTTCTACCCACTTAGTGAAGTAGTCTATGCCAACTACCAGGAATTTTAGCTACCTGATTGCCGTCGGGAATGGGCCCATGATATCAAGTCCCCATTGTGCGAACGGCCAAGGTGTCGTCATAGGGGTTAGTTCTTCGGACAGTTGTCTAATGAAATTGCTGAACCTCTGGCACTTGTTGCAGGACTGGACATAAACTTGTGCGTCCTTTAGCATTGTAGGCCAGTAGTATCCTACTTGGATCATCTTGTGTACTAACGATCGCGTGCTTGAGTGTTTTTCGTAAATACCCTCGTGCACTTCTCTCATTACGTAATTTGCTTCCTCTCGGCCTAAACACCTCAGGTATGGTTGAGAGAACCCTCTTTTATATAAGACATCCTTTATCAGCACAAATCGTGATGCCTGTACTTTCAACTTTCTCGCGACGCCCCTCTCGTCCGACAGCACGCCGGTTTTTAGGTAGGATATCAATCGTGTAGTCCAATTGTATTTAGAGTCTACTTCCTGCATACTTATTCCGTCATTGATAAGTGAGGAGGGTTGGACGAATGATAATACCTATTCGGGGACAAGCACAAACTCGACTAATGCCACTTTTGCTAGATGGTTGGAACATTCGTTTTCTTCCCTTGAGATCTGAATGAATTTGACTTTGAGGTCGCTGATTCTGTATTTCACTTCCTCTAAATACCTCGTCATCCTATCGTTCTTGCATTCGTAGTCGCCATTGATCTGACTCGTTACCATTTGTGAATCGCAGTGTACGACTATGTTTTCTCCACCTGTAGCTTTTGCGAGGTCTATCCCTACCACCAAGGCCTCATATTCTGCCTTGTTGTTGGTTGTGGGGAAGTCCAGTCGGATCATACATTGGATCTTATCTCCCTCTGACATTTGGATTACTACGCTGGCTCCTCCGGCTCTTTTATTGGAAGATCCGTCTGTATAAATATTCCACTGTCCTTTCTCCTTCGCCACTTGGCTATCCCCGAGAGTAAACTCGGCGATGAAGTCAGCTACTACCTACCCTTTTACGGCCGTCCGCAGGCAGTATTGGATGTCAAACTCGCTTAGCTCTACTGCCCATAAAGCCATTCTTCCTACTGCTTCTGGGCTACTCATCGCTTTTTTCAACGGCTTATTAGTTAAGACAACGATGGTATGCGCTTGGAAGTATGGCTTAAGCCTTCGCGCCGCAATTATCAATGCAAAAGCTAACTTCTCCATCTGAGGGTACCTCTCTTCTGCCCCTCGGAGTGCTCGGCTAGTAAAGTAGACTGCCTTCTGTGATCCATCCTCCTCTTGTACCAAAGTTGCACTCACAGCAGCTTGTGAAACAGCTAAATATAGGTAAAGTTCTTCTCCCGGCATGGATGGACTGAGCAACAGTGGAGATGAGAGATATGCCTTTAGGTCGTTGAATGCCATCTGGCATTCATCCATCAATTCAAATGACTTCCTCAAAGTGTGGAAGAAGGGTAGACACCTGTCCGTCGCTCTTGAGATGAACCTGTTTAGGGCCGCAATCTTTTCGTTTAAACTTTGGACCTCCTTAACCGTCCTTGGTGGCTCCAACTCCATTATGGCCCGTACCTTTTCTGGGTTGATCTCTATTCCTCTTTGGGACACCATGAAGCCTAAGAATTTCCCGGCTGTCACTCCGAATGCGCACTTGTTTGGATTCAGCTTCATGTTGAATGATTGGAGTGTGTCAAATGTCTCCCTGAGGTCGTCTAGGTGGTCAACTTCATGCAGGCTTTTTAACAACATGTTGTCAACATAGACCTATATGTTTCTGCCAATCTGGTGTGCAAACATCTTGTTCATTAGCCTTTGGTAGGTTGCCCCAGCATTTTTGAGTCCGAAAGGTATCACCTCGTAGTAGAATAATCCCTGGCTTGTAACGAAGGAGGTCTTCTCTTGATTCGTCCATCCTGATCTGGTTGTAGCCTGAGAAAGCGTCCATAAAACTTAGGAGCTGGTGTCTCGCAATTGAATCTACCAAAGTATCTATCCGTGGGAGCAGGTAGCTGTCTTTAGGGCAAGCCTTGTTGAGGTCCGTGAAATCTACGTATATCCTCCAGTTTCCATTGGTTTTCTTAACCGTGATGACGTTTGCTAACCAGTCGGGGTAATATACTTCCCGGATGAAACTTGCCTCTTGTAACTTTTGAACTTCCTCAACTATGGCCTTGTCCCACTTTTAGGCAAAGACTCGTTTCTTTTGTCGGATTGGAGGGAACTAGGGTGACACATTTAACTTGTGGACCATGACTGAGAGGTCGATCCCTGGCATGTCTTCATGACTCCAGGCGAACACGTCTTGGTTATTTCGGAGGAAAGTTGTCAACGTCTGGCGCACCGGCCAATTAGCTAGTGTGTCAATTCTGGTTGTCTGCTCTGGCCTTATGTCATCAAGTCTTACCTTTTCCAGCTCTTCAACCGGCTCCGTTAGTGCTTATTGCTCTCCGATACACATCGCCTGCTATTGATCCTTCATTTCTAGCATGGCAATATAGCATTCCCTTGCTGTTATTTGATTTCCTTGCAGTTCTCCCACCCCATACTCCGTCGGGAATTTAATCATCAAGTGATATGTTGAAGTCACTGCCTTCCAAGAATTGAGAATGGGTCGTCCAAGAATGGCATTGTAGGCGGACGAGCAGTCGACTACGAGAAACGTGACCTCCTTAGTGATCTTCTGAGAATAGTCACCTGCCATCACAGATAGTGTTATTGCACCCAAGGGGAACACCTTCATTCCCCTAAATCCCACGAGTGGGGCATTCGTTGGGGTTAACCATTCCCTGTCAATCCTCATTTGCTAGAATACTGGGTAGTACAGGATGTCCGCTGAGCTGCCGTTGTCGACGAGGACCCGATGCATGTTATAATCCCCTATTTGCAAGCTAACCACAAGTGCGTCGTCATGAGGATGGTGAAGTCTCCAAGCATCATCCTCTGAAAATCTGATAACGGGGTTATCTATTCGCGGCATTTTAGGTACGGATCCTGTAAGTTGGATGCTATGGACCATTCTGAGGTAGGTTTTGCGAGCTTTCCTGGATGATCCGGTTGCGGTTGTGCCCCCTACGATCATTCTTATGTCCCCTATAGGTGGTCTAGGGCACTCGTTCTCGCATCGTGGGGTCTGTTCTTGGGGCGGATCGGTTCTTTCCTTGTTGACGAACTTCTGTAACTTCCCTTGTCTAATAAGGGCCTCAATCTGCTGTTTCAGATCGTAGTAGTTGGCTGTATCGTGCTGTGGTCTCGGTGAAAGTGACAATATTTGTCCCTTGGCCTCTTGTTGGGATCTCCCTTTAGTTTACCAGGGAACATCAGTGCTCCTTCATCTTTGATCTGCATTAAGACTTGATCTATCGGGGCGATTAATGGGGTGAAATTGGTGAACTTTCCAGTGGGGGGTCTAAGGCGCCTTTCATCTCGTTGATCTCCGGTTCTAGGAACCTTTTGCCCCCTATCCTGTCGTGTGTCCTCCTGTCTCTCCCTCTTCCTGGGCTTCTCTTCGCGGGCTAGCAATGCATCTTCTGCGTTCATGTATTTGGTGGCTCTGTAGAGTACATTCGTCATGGTCTTTGGGTTATTCTTGTATAAGGAAAACAAAAACTTTCCCTTCTACAGCCCATTAGTGAATGCAGCTACAAGTATCTTATCATCAACTTCGTCAATTGAAAGGGCCTCCTTGTTGAAATGAGTTATGTAGGACTGTAGCATCTCGTCTTCTCGCTGCTTGATGCTTATTAAGCACGCGGTGGACCTTTTGTACCTATGTCCCCCTATAAAGTGCGAGGTGAATTGGGCGCTCAACTCCCTGAAAGTATTGATGGAGCTTGGTGTCAATCTACTGAACCAAACCCTCGCAGGGCCCTTCAGCGTCGTCAGGAATGCCTTACACATGATCTCGTCTGGTACCCCTTGAAGGTGCATTAGGGTCTTAAAAGTCTCTAGATGATTGAGGGGGTCCTTAACCCCGTCGTAGCTTTCGATTTGGGGCATGCGGAATTTCAGTTGCAGGGGGAATGAGTTGACGGAGGTTATGAATGGTGAGTCAGTTCTGTTTACTAGGTCATCAAGATCAGTGGATACTCGTCCCTTGAGGGCATTCATCATGACCTCCATTTGCTTCTTCATCGCCTACATTTCTGCCATAATAGGCGGAGGGGCAAAATCCATAAGAGATGGAAGGCTTATGTTTTGCCGCTCTGGTCTGCTTGGGGCATTGCTGCCCTCTGGTTACTCTTGGTCCCTTCGTTCGGTACTGTTACCTTCTTGGTTTTCCTCCTGAACGTTAGGTCCTGCATCCCTTTGGCGTAGCTGCTCCTCCAAATCGTGGTTCTGTTTTGTGAGTCGTTTTATTGCTGCCATGAGAGTCTGGACCTGTCTCTCTAATGCAGTAGATCTTGGCGGCTCGTCTTCTTGAACGTTATTGGTGGTAGCCATCGAGTGAGTGAGTACCATGCGACTCTTATGTCCGGAAGGCAATAGTCTGGCTAAACTCTTCGCTTCCCACAAACGGTGCCAACTGATGATGACAAAAAATCATGAGTGAGCTACACAATTCTCACACGCTTGAACTAACAACCTGCAAGAAGAAAGAAGTGATCTAACAGAGGGCACCGGTGTAGTGTCGGCTAAATACCCTTCGAAGGTCAAGTTAGGACTATTCTCAACTCTAGAGTGCTAGAGAGGGGTAAATTATGCGTACCTTGATTTGTGAGGGTATTGGGGCTTCTATAGTAGTAAAAGGTTGGCCTCTATTCCTTGATGTAGTAGTCTTTTCCTTATAGGAATCCTTTTGAGTAATCCCAAATGTGATGGACAAGACATTTCCTTGTAGAGAGGGTTTTTCATTAACGGGCGTATCTTCCGGAATGCTCTTTGCACTAGGTTTCTGATTTCCTTTGGGATTCTACCAGATTTCCAGCGTGTGTAACAAGTATCTTGAATCATACTAGGCCCTGGGCTCACCTATTGCCAGCCCATGGGCTTAGATCCGTCAGGCTCAACATGGTGAAGGTTCGTCATGCTAATTTTTGCCCCTTCAGTTGGTCAAACTAGTGATTGCTATCGGAATAACAAACTATTTTTTAACTGAAGTTGCGAGTTGTTTAACTACTCTACCTGTGCAGGTTTGTAGAGATCCTAGATGGGGTCGTTGCTATGAAAGCTACAGTGAAGACCCCAAGATTGTTCAATCAATGACTGAGATTGTACCAGGATTACAATGTGACATTCCCCGTAACTCTGCCAAGGGTGTCCCATTTGTTGCTGGAAGGTAAAAATCTTACCAAAAAAATTAAGTTACCTCCAATGTTTTTATCCCTCAGCCCATATAACATGAACTAGTAATAAACTTGTTTTAGATAATTTAATGCAGTATGTAATAATGAGAATTGGATCTAATTTCTAAAGTTTACATAACTAGAAGTTAACTGATAGATTATAGGTTTCGAACTTGGCTG
>JAOXJQ010126204.1:0-16023 GCA_025762765.1 Quercus bicolor | reverse complement strand
TAAGATACACCAATCAAGAGTGTGAATCTTTGCAGGAGACGTTGGAACATAATGTCTCATGTTTAACTCACCATCTCGAGAAAGTGGAGATCAATAGTTTTGTTTGGAGGATAATAGCTTTTGATCAATTGGAAAAAATGACTATTACTTGTCAGAACTCAGAGAACAAAAGGTTTGTAATTAAGGTTGCAAGAATTTGGTAGAGCATTTCCAAATGTTGCTATATCATTTACCACTTTTATGGAGAGAAAACCATTATGGTTTGAAGTTGATGATGGTTCCGGTGATAGAATTGATGGAACTATGTGATTTTGAAGATAGAAGGAGGTACTAGCAATAATTTAATGAAGAAGCAAAGAACCCGCTTCAATAATTTGATATGAATTCCTGTACAATAGATCAAGAGTTTGATGTTGACTTTAGTTTTCTAAATTAACAATTTAGATTTTTATTTTAAAAATAAGTAATTAATTTTTATAATTAGAAATTTTACATTTATCTTTTATGATCTTCCAATACATACAGGATCACAAAAGTCTTTCAACTGAACCAATGAGCATTAAAATTTTAATTGGTTTTCATTATTCTTCTTCGGTTGCAATCTAAATTAATTATTTTTTAGTTCAAAAAAACTTTCATGCTCACTTTGAACTCATTTTGAACCAATGAAAATCATTCTTTCATAATTTATTATTATATACAAGTCAAATTTAAATAGTGAAAAACTACATCTTTATTGCAAAGATGCATTAACCAAGTAACCTAAACAAATCATTTTTCATTACTTGTCTAAAAAATAAATTACCAAATTCTCTACATACAATTTAGAACGTGAAAATTGTGTGAGCAAAATACTATGTGTTGTTTTATACTCTAGGTGAAAGATGTAAGGTTTAAATGTTAGGTAATGTTTTATATTAGTTCCCGAAATTTGAAAAGTTACATTTTAGCTCTCAAAAAATTGTACATCCAAATTAGTTCTTCCGTAGCTTTGTCTTTAAAATTCTGCATACATGGCAAAATTCAACAAATTCATGTGATACTCAAGTTGTGTAAGGCTAAAAATGAATACAGTTGGTATGACTACAATATTTTGCAACTAAAACTAATTTTTGAAATAGAACCTCAATAAAATTACTTTAGATTTAATAGTGTGTGGGGGAAAAAACAAATGCAAAGGCCCAAATGAAAAAAATCAGGCTTTGGGGACAAGCCCACTACAATTAATTTGAAGAGATGGATATAACGGACCAACACATGGGCTCCTGATCCAAAGGGCTAAAGTCAAAGAAAAAGATCCAAATAGAAAGAAAATAAAACTAACAAGAAAGATGGAAGTAAAAAGATTGTATTAATGTCTCCTCATTCAACCGAAGGAGCTTGTTACACTTCAGGGTTACAAGTTCCAGTTATTTCTCTTTCAAATTTCCAAATTCTGATCCCTGTTCACTAGGATCTCTCCCCCTTTTATAGTAGCTACCCTCTCATCCTGACCCTCCACTTGGAGAGTGGTTGATTTCTCTCAAATACTTGTCTCATAGATTTCTTTCAGATACTTGTCTCATCCCACCTTTGGAGGAAGTACTAAGTGAGCTACAGGTTGTTATAGCACTATTAAGGTGTTATTCAGCCATTAATGTAGCTAACCTGGTTAGTGCAATGCATTCAATGCAGAGGTAATGTTTGCTTCATTAACAAGTTTTCCCACTCTCTCCCCTTCCATATTGGCCACAATGGCATCCCTCGGCTCATGCCTCCAAGCCAGGGGTGGGGCTTCTCTTGCTTATTTCAGGACGATCACATCTAAGGCAATTGCCTTCCTTAAGCTGTTTAAGGGCCCTCGTTCAAACCCTTCTTTCAAGCTGTACCAAGTTTTCCTTCACGGGATCTGCCTACTTGGCTCATAAGTTCCTTAAGCATGGTCTAGTAGGAATGGCTATCCTTGAACCCCCCACAAATTGCATATTTTCATCTATGTTCTAAAATAAAAGTTGAATAAAGTAAGTAAAAATGAAAAACAAAAAATTATTTTAATTTCTAATTAAAATAATAATAAAATAATTAAGAATAGGTAATAAATAAAAAATATTATTTTTGGTTATGTGAAAAGTTAGAAAAATAAATTTATTTTTTTGATAAACTTCTTTGTGGGGGCCAGTTAATCAGGAAATATTGTTAAAACAGTATTAACTGGGCCTATGGCCCTAGCCGAGGACATTAGATCATTCGAGAAGGCCCACATAAGGTTATGAGGGGAACAAAATGAAGAGAGGAGTTGAGACAATGTGAGATAGGTCCAATAAGCGTCCGAGGACAAAATCTTTCTTGGCAACATGTGTCCGAGGTAGACCTGAGTGTCATATCGTCACGAACTTACTTCGAAGTTACATCACAACTAAGGGTGGGACATTGGACCAGGGATAAGAAAAGAAAGGTAAACAAATATCCTCAAAAGCTATTGCCTCCACATTAAATGCCTCTCAACCAACTCTCTGGCCACATTAATGTGGAGGTGATGCCTTAACAGTGATCAAGCAGCCTTACAGCTACTAGTTGATGGTTCTGGGAGGTGCTGGATGGGATAGGAAGAAGTCCCCCAAATCTTACCTACACGTCTGTGGTAAGAATGACACCAAGATTGTAGTATATAACATGGAAAAATATACTGAGAAAAAGGATATAGAGGATAAGGACTGTAACTCTTGCACAATTTGATTATTGAAGAAAATCATATGATACGAACTACTTAATCTATTCCGATGATAGATTTTCTAATCTTACTTGTGTCAAATCATCTTGAACCGTTAAATCTAATCGTTTTTTCTTCTGGGATAGATCTAGTTCTTCTATCCACGCTCTACAAATTTATTGTTTGGGCCATTAGAGTTTGAGCCCAATCCGGTTTTGGGACTAATCCAATTTCGGTCCTTACAATTGGTGCCGTTTGTGGGAAGAGCTTGATCTAGGCTAAGGGAAATCCGATTACAACGTTCACGATGGAGGAAGCAGGTCCACACTAGGCGGCAGCAGGGCCGCACCAAATAGATGCTGACCTACACCAAGCAGAATCAAGGGGTTTCTAGCACGGTGATCCGCGTCGGAGCCTCGAACGGAGAGGGGGCCATAAGGGAAGTGTGCGCACAACTCATACCAGCAAAAGTCAGTCTCGAGGGAAGAGTCATGTTTCTCATGCAAAGAATGACAGAGACATGCAATATGAAATTGACGAGTTGAAAAAAGAGTTGCGTCATGCTCGGTGATGATGTTCCCCGCCTAGCTCTGAACCATCCTTCGAAGAGACAGATGGTGCTATTTATAGACAAAGATCCAGAACTCTGCCTAGCGAGACTTTTTCCTATGAAGAGGAGCACCGCCATCGACGTAGGTACAAAAGTCTGCCTAGTAGAGACTTGGGGAACAACGCCATGAATAAAGTGTTAAGCCAAGTTTCCAAATCACCCTTCACAAGGAATATAGAGGATGCAGTTCTTCCTCGGCAATTTCATCGACCTACATTCACCTTATATAATGGTCAGACAGACCTGGTAGAACATGTTAGCCATTTCAGCTAAAGGATGGCTATCTACTCCAAAGATGAGGCCTTGATGTGTAAGGTCTTTCCATCAAGCTTGGGCTAGGTGGTGATGAAATGGTTCAACGATCTAAGGGCTAACTCTATTGAGTCCTTCAAAAAACTTAACTGGGCTTTTGGTGCTCGCTTTATAACTTGCAGCAGGGTTCCTCGGCCTTTGGGGTCCTTGCTGTCTATATCCATGCGAGAGGGTGAGACTCTTAAAATTAATTCGGATAGATACTAGGAAATGTTTAATGAGATAGAGGGAGAGCATGATGATATGGCTATAAGCACTTTTAAGGCCGGTCTTCCAACCGAGCATGATTTGAGGAAATCTCTAATTGATAAACCCGTTACCAGTGTACACCAATTGATGGATCAGATCGATAAGTACAGAAGAGTAGAAGAAGACCAACTGCAGGGAAAAGGAAAGGCTAAGATAATCTCTCAAGAGATGAGGGATTTCAGGTCGAACTGGTACAACAATAACCGACCTCGGAAAGACTTTGTTGGGTAGTCAGGTTTTGCCAACACCCAGGCGGTTAATGCCGTGTTCCGAGAGCCAGTGCAACAAGTACTAGAGAAGATCAAGAATGAGCCATTTTTTAAATGGCCAAACAAGATGGCAGGAGAACCTACGAGACACAACCAGAATCTTTATTGCCACTATCATTAGGATCATGGACACACAACTGAGGATTGCAGGAATTTATGGGACCATTTGGAGCAGCTAGTCCAAGAAGGGAAGTTGAAGCAACTATTGCATCATTCTAGTGGTCGGGTAAGCCAGGCAGGCTTGGAGATACGGGGAGATGCTTCTTTGAGACTTCCCCTTGGCATAATAAACGTTATTTTTACTGCCCCGAGAAGGACTGGATCTTGTCCTTCCAGGATACTGTCAGTATCTCAATCTCCAGCCGAGGAGTATAGCTCAATGTTTAAAAGAGCCAGGATGGACACCCCATTGGTTTTGCGATTTTCGGATGAGGATAAGGTTGGAACCATACAGTCCCATGATGATGCTCTAGTAGTCACACTGAGAATTGGCGGGTACGATGTGAGAGGGGTGATGATTGACTAAGGCAGTGCTGCTGATATAATGTACCTTGACTTGTATAAGGGGTTAGGTTTGAAGCCTGAGAACTTGGCGGCCTACAATTCCCCTCTGGTGAGTTTTGAGGGAAGAATGGTTGTCCCAAAAGGTCAGATCAGACTACTTGTGCAGAACGGTACGGATGTGGTGGAAGTGGACTTCATCATTGTAGATATTTTCTTTCCATACACGACTATTATGGGCAGACCTTGGCTTCATACTCTGGGGGCAATCTCCTCTACTCTACACCAGAAGGTAAAGTACCCATCCAGAGGCCAAGTTTTAGAGATGGTAGGAAGTTAGGCTGCAACTCGACAATGCCTGGTAGCGGCTATCCAACATCGGCCAGAGGCAGAGACCTCAGCTACCACCGATAATGGTTTATAGCAATCAAAAGCCCCAGCATTACCCTTAAATGGATCGGCCGATGAGGCAAAATGAGAAGATTTGGAGAGGGTAATTGTTGATAATAATCCAGAAAAATTCTTTCAGGTTGGGGCTAAACTGCCTTCGCAAGAGAAGGAGCAATTGGTGGAGTTCCTCAGAAAAAATATTGATGTGTTCGCATGGAGCGCGTATGAAGCCCCGGGTATAAATCCGAGCTTTATCTGTCATCAACTCGATGTGAATCCTTCCATTATTTCGAAGAGACAACCTCCTCGGTGCCCATCAAAAGAGCATGCTGAGGCTGTCAGAAGCGAGGTGGCCAAGCTCAAGCAAGCAGGGGCTATTAAGGAAGTTTTTTATCCTTAGTGGTTAGCCAACACGGTGGTGGTGAAAAAAAAGACTGGGAAGTGGTGAGTTTGCGTAGACTTTACGGACCTCAATAAGGCTTGCCCCAAGGACCCTTTTCCTATGCCAAGGATAGACCAGTTGGTGGATGCAACAGTGGGTCATCCTCAGATGAACTTTTTGGATGCTTTTCAAGTATATCACCAAATACCATTAGCATTGAATGATCAAGAGAAGATAGCTTTTGTCACTCCTATTGGAAACTATCATTATAAAGTGATGTCCTTTGGTTTGAAAAACGCAGGATCTACCTATCAACGGATGATGACTAAAATGTTCGAACTACAACTGGGCAGAAATATTGAGGTCTATATCGATGACATGGTTGTGAAGAGCAAAGTGGTGTCTGAGCATGTGGAAGATCTTACAAGCATTTTTAGAATTCTGAGAAAGCACAAGCTGCGTTTGAATGCCTCGAAGTGTTCCTTTGGTGTAGGTTCCGGAAAGTTCTTAGGATACATGGTGACTCACAGGGGAATTGAGGTGAACCCAGACCAGATTAAGGCCATTAACGATTTACAAGCACTTAGGATTCCGAAAGAGGTGCAGAAACTGACAGGAATGACTGCTGCCTTGAATCGATTTATCTCCAGGTCAGCTGATAGGTGCAGACCTTTCTTCCTTTTACTACGTAAATGGAAAGGATTTGAGTAAACTGAGGAATGTGTCGTAGCCTTTCAGTAGCTGAAAGAGTACCTATCTCGACCGCCTATCATATCTAGTCCTGAGATGGATGAGGTCCTGTTTACTTACCTGGCAGTTGCCTCTCATGCAGTTAGTTTTGTCTTAATACGAGAGGACAGTGGCAAAGACTAGTTTATTACATAAGTAAGTCACTTCATGAGGCCGAGGTGCAATACTTATCACTGGAAAAGGCCATCTTGGCAGTGGTCCATGCAACATGTAAACTCCCACATTATTTCCAAGCCCACACTGTAATAGTTCTAACTTAGCTACCGCTTAAGTCCATACTTAGAAGCGCAGATTATACGGGGAGGATTGCTAAGTGGGGCACGATCCTAGGGGCTTTTGACATCAAGTATATGTCTCGCACCTCCGTGAAAGGCCAGGTCCTCGCTGATCTAGTGGCCGAGTTCGCTGAGCTTCCAGAGAAAGCTGAGATGAAGCAACGTGACATGGATGAAAATTCAGTTGGTCTGATCTTTACACAAGACGTTTCCTCCTGGAAAGTTTATGTGGACGGAGCAGCAAACCAACGAGGAGCAGGAGTGGGGCTAGTTCTGGTATCCCTTGAAAAAATCATCATTGAGAAGTCCTTAAGGCTGGGATTCTCAACTACGAACAACGAAGCAAAATATGAAGCTTTGCTAATGGGAATGAATATGGTTTAGAAAATGGGTGGAAAGGCAATGGAAGTGTTCTTAGATTCAAGATTGATAGTCGGTCAAGTGAAAGGGGAATTGGAAGCTCGAGATGCAAGAATACAGGAATATTTGAGTAAAGTTAGGCGTGTACAAACGAAATTTGAATCTTTTGACTTGTCACATATTCCCAGAGGTGAAAATACCCATGCAGATTCCTTAGCGACCCTTGCCACCTCCTCAGTGCGAAATTTGCCCCTGGTGATAATCGTTGAGGATTTGTGCACCCCCACCTCAACAAGGAAGGACGTACTCCGGTTCATCAAGTCAACTTAGCGCCAAGCTGGATGGACCCCATACTAAAATTCCTCGAAAGCAACACATTGCCTAAGGAGAAAATGGAAGCCGAGAAAATACGGAGGAAAGCTCCTCGGTTTTGGCTATCCAAGGACAAAAAGTTGTATAAACACTCTTTTTCTGGACTATATCTGCTTTGTATACATCCCGAGACGTCAGAGTCATTTCTAGAGGAGCTGCATGAAGGAATTTATGGAAGCCATATGGGGAGAAGGTCCCTATCTCACCGGGCCATTACCCAAGGATACTGGTAGCCAAATATGCAAAAGGAAGCACAGGAGTATGTTAGAAAATGTGATCAATGTCAGAGATTCGCTCCGAACATCCACTAGCCCGGAGGAATTCTTAATCCTCTTTCCAGTCCTTGGCCTTTTGCTCAATGGGGTTTAGATATTGTAGATCCTTTTTCTAAAGCATTAGGAAACAAAAAGTATCTGCTGGTCGGCACGGATTATTTCACTAAGTGGGTCAAAACTAAACCCTTGGCTAACGTCAGAGACGTAGATGTTAAGATGTTTATCTGGAAGAATATCGTTACGCGATTTGGAACTCCCCACACCTTTATCTCGGATAATGGCCTTCAATTTGATAGTAAGCATTCAGGCAATACTGTTCTGATTTAGGGATAAAGAATAGATATTCCACTCCGACCTATCCTTAAGGGAATGGGCAAGCTAAGGTTGTCAACAAGGTTATAATCAATGGACTTAAAAAGAGGCTGGATGACTCAAAAGGAAAATGGGTGAAGGAATTGCCACATATCCTTTGGACGTATCAAACAATGCCTCGACGGTTAACAGGAGAGACTCATTTCTCAATGACATATGGAGCCGAGGCCGTCATCCCTCTAGAAACTGGTTTCCCAATGTTAAGGACTAGTGCATTTACCTCGGACGGTAACGATGGGCTGTTAGAAAAAAGTTTGGACTTGATCGAAGAGCGAAGGGAGAATGCAATGGTCCAATTGACTTACTACCAACATAAACTCAAGCAAGGCTATGATACCAATGTAAAGCTAAGGCCGTTAGCTGTAGGAGATCTAGTGCTGAGGAAAGTTCTGGGAACCACCAAGAATCTAACTTGGGGAAAAATGGGGCCTAATTGGGAAGGACTGTATCGGATTACTTTAGTAGCTGGAATAGGAGCATATTATCTAGAAGATTTAGATGAAAAAGCTGTACTCCATCCTTGGAATGTAAACAATCTCAAGAGGTATTATTATTAATAGAAGTAATCTTGTTTGGATTTCTTTTAATCTATGCCAATCATACATCATGTGTTTCCACATCTATTGAAGTATTAAATAGAAACTAAGTTATGTCAGGTTCCTAGGACCACAAACTTAGTAGAAATTAATACCCTATGACATCTATTAAAGTATTAAACATAAACTAAGTTATGTCAGGTTCCTCGGACCACAAACTTAGTGGAAATTAATACTCTATGACATCTATTAAAGTATTAAACGGGTTCAATGGAAACTAATATAGCCTCTTGTTATTAAAATGCTAGTGCCACATAAATTTGGGCATTTCAAAGGAATGAACCCTTAAATCCCATCCTCGGATCATAGGGTTTCTAATTACCTAGTGAAGATATAAATCCCAATAGGCTTGTGAGCATCATTTAATGCATAATGAAAGTGCTCTGGACTTAGCTTTGTCCAACTTTTGAACGCTTCCTTAAGTTTCCATTTATTAGAATGGATATATACATATCCAAAATATGTCTATGTGATATTATAGTCTCAATGGTTATCGTCCATTTTAGCAGCCAACTATAAATATGTGTAAGGTATGTTTTTTCTCTTGTATAAACAAAGGACAATCAAGATGAAACTGTTCAGAATCAAAATGGCAAAACGAATAACACAAAAATGAGATAAACAGCAACTCAAACGAGTTCCAAAAATTAAAAATGCATACTTCATTAAGATATGGCTAAAAAAAAAAAAAAAAACAACAAAACAAAACAAATAGAAACAAAATCCCTTACAAAGTTCTAAATAAATTACAAAATAAATCTTATTTTTTCAACTTAATTGGAAGCTTGGAAGTTTGGTTGGTCGGTTTGTCTGCCTTTGAGGTAGTTATTCCCTCTTTGTCTTTAGAAGCACCCTCAGCGAGTATGACTGTAGAAGCCAAGTCTTTCTGAAAGCCTTGAGAAGCTACCTCTACCTCTGGAATAGTTGTAGCTTTATCTGAGGATACTTCTTGGGAAATGCCAATCTCTTGGGTTGGTCCTTATTGGCTAGGAGGAGGAGGATCCTGAGGTAATACTTCTGGATTTGGATCAGCAGTTATGGGAGTCACTTCATTTTGAGTGGAAGGAGGATCCGAGGCTTAGATTGTAGAGGGCTAAAACACATTCTCTACTTTCCTCAACTCAGATGAAGCCTCAACTCCAGCTCGGTTAAGGGCTTCATTCTAAGTTTGGGCACAGTAAATGCGGCACACCACTGGGACCTCAGCCCTAAGGGTTTCCTCGGTCTCAGCTACCCCGAGGTCATAACCTTTCTGTTCGGCCTCGTCCATTGCCTTCTCGGCCTCAACCCTTGCCTTCTCAACCTCCTCCTTGGATTTCTTAACTTGATCCTTTAGCATTTGGGTTTCTTCCAGCTGCTTTTTAAGGGCTGCCATTTGCTCACTGGCAGCATTCAATTCTTCATTTGCCTCGCGTAGATGCCTCCTCTAGTCCTCGGCTTGCCTTTGTGCGCCTTCCAAGGCCGAATCAGTACTACGGAGAGCCTGCTCCTCTGTAGTCAATTTTTACCTCAACTCGGCCAGATTGTGCTCAGATGTGGTTAAGGTTTGTACGGTGGCTGTCTGTCTTTTCCTTTCGTCTTCTAACTACTGGTAGCAGTTATTGGTAATCTTCTCCAATCTGAAAGTGTTTTGGATAACCTAAAAGGAAAGGATCAACACTATAGTCAATAAAAAGTACATATCAGTAAATAATAATTGCAAGTAAAATAAAGGGGGGGGGGAGGCGAAAAGAGTTAACATTATACCATTCCCAAATATCTTTTGTTGTTAAGGAAGATTTCATTCTTCCTCATATTCTTCAGTTCAGCCATATCCTTTGGAAGCAACATAGCTTCCTCCACGGCCAAGGCTACGTGGCACCCAATGCACCATTGAAATCCCTGACTGATGCGTCATCCCTCAGGTGCTCCCCACCGTGCATAGGTGCTAGCAGCCAACTTGTGGTTCAGGAGGCTGAGTGTTCGACCTCTTCTGGCCCCATTGTGAGGTATGGTTGACCTTCTGCTGCTTCGCAGCTTATTGGGCCTCTTCTTCCCAGGTCGGACAGGATTTTTCAGTATCTACCACGTCTTTCCCTTTCTGCTCCCTTCGCCTTTTTGAATCAGCAGTTTCAAATCTTACCAGCTGAGGTTGGTGAGGAGCAGGAGGAGGAGATTTGGTGGGAGGAGGGGGAATTTGAGACTGTGCAGATCTCCCCGGTGCACCTTTCCCGGGCTGGTTCTCTATTAACTCCATTAGACTTTTTTGGAGTTTCCTTTGTACACCCATTTCGTCGAAATCGTCCTCAGAGTGTATAGTCTGATTGAAAACCTCGAACTAGTTCGAGGAGTCTTTTAAATCTACAACTTCCTCCAAATTTCTTTCTTCTTCTTCTTCCTCCTCTCCCTCTCTTCTGTCCTCCTCTTCTCTGAGGATGGGTTGGGATGCGTATGCTCTAGCTAAAAGAGTGGCAACGAAAAGTGGCTGGGTGTGGGGAGTGTCTCTAGGGAGCAGAACATCCTTTGGAATGACAAACCCCTGGTAGGCAATGCTGATACGGCAGAGCCGAGAGTCGCGAGCTCTGATTACGTATTTAGGAGCTTGGAAGGCAAACAATAGAGGTGTGTATCTGAGAATCAAATGGGCTGTGCGGAGTTGACTGTAAGCTTCGTTCACATATATTTCGGTTCGCAACACCCTATCCAAACTCGCTTTGTTGACTAAGTTGAGTTTGGGTTTAGTAGAACGCCTATCTACGAAATTATTGAATTAAAAGGAAGTTTCATTAGAAACAAGAATATTGAGGCACAAAAAAAAAAAAAAAAAAAAAAAAAATGTAAGCCAAAATTCATAAGTCTACGACTATCCTCCCACCTGGTTCTCCCTTCTCCGTTGGACAGGGCAGACCATCGTGCCATTCCCTGGAAAAGATAAGGAAGTCCTTTAAATTCTTATTTGAAGTGGGAAGGCACTGAATTAGCCTTACGACGAGATACCTTGATTTGAGGTAATATCCATGCCCCTTCAAATGGTGCAAATTATACACCCAATTCACATCATGGTGGGTCAGGTTTAGGTTCATTCTCTCGTTTAAGACTTATATACTTCCCAAGACCCTAAACATGTTCAGGGCACACTGTGTGGGAGATAACTTAAAAAACTTAAGGTAATTCCTAGTAATAGTCCCCATGGGAATGGTCATCCCACCTTCTATGAAGGTAATCATGGGAATGACCACCTCTCTTGTTTTTCTAGCACCGACCCACTGCCCCTAGGCCGCATACCTCACACCCACAGTTGGTGGGATCCTATACTTAGCCCTGAAGCTTCTCATACCTTCCTCGAACTCAACCAAACATTGGAACTTATCCATTTTTCTAAAGGGTTACGAAGAAAATAAACAAGTTTAAGATAAAAACTAAAAAGGTTTTAAGAAGACTTACAGGTTTGAAAGAAAGTCCTCGGACAAAACTCTAGTATTTGTAGACATACAAGGAAATGAAAAAGAAAGAGACAAGTTCAGTGTATAAGCTCTAGGATTGTGTGATTGCTGAAAGTAAGAGAGAGAATTGATTTGAAAAGCTATTTATAGTCGCGCAAAAGTTATAGGCAGGAAAGTTCTCGCGCAAAAGTTATAAGCAGGAAAGTTCCCGCTCCTAAAATAAGAAAAACCCTCTACCGTTCGATTTACATCTTACCGTTGAACGTGGGGGACAGGGGCGTCGCCAAAATTTAATTTTGGTGCGCTCTGGATGCCGAAGCATCAGGAGCATGCCCAAAACATACAACAAGACATGTAGGAGGTCAGGAATACAAAGTAGAATAAAAAACAAGATGGGCTGAGGACATCAAAATCATCATTTTCTCCCGAGGAGTCAAAAAACAAGATTTTGAGGGGCTATTGTAGGGGCCAGTTAATTAGGAAGTATTGTTAAAACAGTATTAACTGGACCTATGGCCCTATCCGAGAACATTAAACCATCCAAGGAGGCTCACATAAGGTTATGAGGGGAACAGAATGAAGAGAGGAGTTGAGACAATGTGAGATAGGTCCAGTAAGCGTCCGAGGACAAAATCTTTCTCGGCAACATGTGTCCGAGGTAGACCTGAGTGCCATATCATTACAGACTTATTTCGGAGTTACATCACAACTAAGGGTGGGACATTAGACCAGGGATAAGAAAAGAAAGATAAACAAATATCCTCAAAAGCTGCTGCCTCTACATTAAATGCCTCTTAGCCAACTCCCTGGCCGTATTAATGTGGAGGTAATGCTTGAACAGTGATCAAGCAGCCTTACAGCTACTAGTTGATGGTTTTGGGAGGTGCTGGATGGGACAAGAAGGAGTCCCCCGAATCTAACCTACACCTGTGTGGTAAGGATGACACCAAGATTGTAGTATATAACATGGAAAAATATATTGAGAAAAAGGATCTAGAGGATAAGGATTGTAACTCTTGCACAATTTGATTATTGAAGAAAATCATATGATACGAACTACTTAATCTGTTCCGAGGATAGATTTTCTAATCTTACTTGTGTCAAACCATCTTGAACCGTTAAATCTAATAATTTTTTCTTCTGGGATAGATCTAATTCTTCTATCCACGCTCTACAAATTTATTGTTTGGGCCATTAGAGTTTGAGCCCAATCCGGTTTTGGGACCAATCCAATTTCAGTCCTTACATTCATTTTTCACAAAATATTCTTATTAAATATAATATGTTCTAAAAGTGAGAATTTTGATACATCAATAAATTTATTATTTGTTGTTTTCTTTTGCCTCTACAGATTTATCAAGATTATTTCTTTTTTAAGTTCTCTCCAAATAATTAAATATAAAGAAATAAAATTCAAATATTTTATTGATTAAAATTCAATTTAGTCCATTGATTAAATTTGTCCTTAAAATTTAGTTTTTAATAATTGAGTCTCTCATTTTATCAAATTAAGTCAATTTGGTCTATGGTCTATTTGCCCAAATCTAAATGAAGTCATTTAAATAGGATTTTATTAATATGCTTATATATATAATTGTGGGAGGACAGGAAACCGAGGACAAGAGCATGCAAACCGAAGACAAGAATAAATGGGAAGAGGTCAAACATGATAACGCAATCACAAAACCCAAGAAGATTGATGTGCCTGAGGAACGCGAGGATACGGGTACATTCCTAAAAGGGTCGAGGTCTAGCCATGAAGACCACCTGACACGTGACTGAGGAAAGGAAGGAAGGTTTGTCATTGAGTAGGTGAAGAAAGGGTACAGATAAAGCATCCATCACCTTCGCATTCAATGCTCTACACTCACTTAGCTGGCCGCATTAATGGCGGAATGACCCCTGAATAATGTCATCACAGTTCACAACCTAATAGAGAAACCTTCTAGTGAGGCCCTGATGGGACAAGTATTTGAAGAAAAAACCTTGGTCGTCTAAGTGGAATGCTAGGATACAATCTGGATGACTATATAAAGGAATGGGATCCCTACAAGAAAGGGGATCAAGAAAAAAAGCAAAAAAGAGAAAGAGTGAAAACATTGTAGTTCAAGAACAAGTGTTAACCTACACCTTGGCCTAAACTGAGGAGCATTGTTGTATTAATCCCGGACATAAGTTGTTTTACTTTGCCTGGCTTATATATGTTAAACATACATTCCAATATCACTTCATAAAGTTGTTTAAAAGGGGAAACAAGGTTGATAGGGATCCCATCTCTATAAATTAATTGAGCGAGGTTGAAATCTTACTTGTCCAGTTTTGGCCTGCCACAATAACCATCCTAAATAGTACTCATTACACAACAAGATCTATAAAATGAGTCTTTTTAAAAAAATTAGAAAATCATTTTCTTAAAAAAATTTTAAATAATGTCATTTGCTTATAAATTTGGATGAGGTAAAAATTGACTCATTTTAGCAAGTGAGGGAGTGTCCAAGAGATTAGCTGACCCAACCCACTCGAAGGATCTAATTGAACTCGAACCATACTAGATCTGATCCAGTAGTTGTTGCAGTCAGCTGCAGGTCTCCACTTTCAAAACCTGATGTTATAGGGTTGAGTGTATGTTCTCTCCTCCAAAACTTGAGCAACTCGATCCGATCAACGACCCAAGCAAAATTAAGTAAGATCTCACTAGATCTGATGATATTCCATTACTAGTTAGGCACAAGCCTAACTCGGACTAATCGATAGTGACTCTTAATAAAGACCCGTTAGACAATTATAGTAAAAGTAAAGAAACTAAGTGTGCATTTGGCATTGACTTAAAATGCTAGTTTTTTTTTTTTTCTTTTTTTCTTTTTTTATTTAGCTTATTTTTGCTAATATTCATGGTTCCATTGTACTTTTTAATACTATTTCATTTACCTTTTTACTATACCATTTCATTTACCTTTTTACTTTATTTATAGTACTTTCTGCAAAAAGTTTTCACTTTTAAAAAGTTTTTGATACTATTCATGGGTCTTTTTTCCTTTTACATTGTGTGTGTTTGGAAAAAATTAAAAAACCAGCTTATTTTTCTATTTAGCTTATTTTTGTTATTATTTATGGACCTTACTGCACTTTTTTGATATTATTTATGGGTCCTACTATACTATTTCAGTTAATGTTTACATTTATCTACAAATTAAAATATTTTCAGCAATTTTTTTTTAATTTTAATAAAATAAGCAGATATCAAACGGACCTTAAATAAGCTGTTTCCAAACTTACCGTTGTTCTTATTTATCTCTCTTTTTTTCTTTTTCTTTTTCTTTTTCTCTCTTCCCTTAGTCACTACATTTGTTCTCTATCTGCAAACTTATTTCTCCATTGCCATTCCACAAACAGCTTACGAGCATTAACAGTGAGGTAATGTGCAAAACAACAATGCAAAAAAATTGTATATAGTTAGTTAGGCAACGTTTGAAACAATAAAGGAAAGTAGCATCTTGAGTTTTAGAAACTCGAGATCCATATTAGAAAAAGACCACATGAATCTCGAGTCTTAAAGACTCGAGTTTCATGCGAAAAAAAATTTCACCTATAGTGGCGTTTTTAAGACTTTCAGTGACGTTTTAAAACTCTATAGCGGCGTTTTCCTGGAAAATTTTTTTTCTTAAGTACAGATTTAAGGAGGCCAATAGTGGCAGTTTTAACCCCTATAGTGACGTTTTATAGACCTATAGCGGCGTTTTTATTCAATTTATGG
The DNA here is from genome assembly GCA_025762765.1 of Quercus bicolor. Classification (NCBI taxonomy): domain Eukaryota; kingdom Viridiplantae; phylum Streptophyta; class Magnoliopsida; order Fagales; family Fagaceae; genus Quercus; species Quercus bicolor. Next base: position 445 of record JAOXJQ010126204.1, on the reverse strand, counting down.
AAATCGAGTCTTTAAAACTCGATTTTTAGCTTCATTTTTTCCCAATCTAAACTAATCCACTTACAAATCGAGACTTTAACTTGAGTTTTATCTTGGAACTCGAGTTTTAGACACTCGAGATGCTAGTTTTCAACATTGTTTTGAAACGTAACAATTAACTAAATTTTTTAATATTTATTGTTATTTAGAAAAAAAATTCAAAATAATGTATAGACTCCTAGAGTGTAACACATAGATTGCTCTAGTTGAATTCTGGCTTGCCTTGAATTTGGTGTTGCAAATCAAGTTTTTCATCTGTGTTGTCTTTCAAAATTTTAATTTATTCATGATATTGTTCTCCCTTATAAATTAAATTAATTCCTCTCTTTATATTTATTCTCTCTTCGGTCTAAACAAACAAAAAAAAAAAAGAAAAAAAAAAAGAAAAGAAAACTTCTCTCAATTG